>JANBXA010000069.1:94340000-94402500 GCA_030556225.1 Cricetiscus sungorus | reverse complement strand
GCGGCCTGCGACGCCTCGGCCGATCCCCGGGCAGGAGGCCGTCCGGGGCCGCAGCGGTGCGCCGCGGGGGCTCTCAGCCCTGCGGGTCCCGCGCTCGCCCGAGCGGCTGCAGCCGCAGCCAGGAGCGGCCCATCGCGCCCGCCCGCAGCCGGCTCCTCAGCCCCGGGTCCTCGCGGCCGGGCCGGCGCTGGCCCGCGGCTTCGTGGCTCTCTCCGGCCCGGGGATGAGTCCCGAGACGCGCGCGACACGGGCCCGGGAGCCACACGGGGAGACGGGGCTGGTTCGGCCAGGGGAGTTTTGCCCTCTGCTCTGGAGCAACAGTGAAACTCCTCTCATCAGCACATCAAGGAGGACGCCATACTGCCCAGCACCCAGCATGCACCGCTCTCTACGGCGGGGCCAACAAGCCAAACCTCCTCAAGCGCTCGCGCCGCTCTAGCCAAAGCAAGGCGGAGCGCTCAGAGGTCCGTCCTCCCCTCCCCCCACTCCGTTACCGGGGTTACCACGTCCTTTCTCCTAAATTGATCTCCACTAGCTCAGTACACTGGTGTTGCAAAAATCAATCCTGCGATTGAAACTACGTCCGTCCAGTTGTCTTTATGAGCTTTTTGCTACTACAAACAAAGCTATGTTCCTTTATATTGAAGTAAAAGACCACTTTGTTTCGTCCTGATTTTTAAAAGGTGGTTAAAAAAGAAAACATCAGAAAGAACCATTGACAATAGACACATAAGACTGGGGTCCTACAGGGTTTCTCTCTGGGTAACAGTGTGTCCTGGAAATCACTCTGTAGACCAGACTGGCCTTGAACTCACATAGATCCACCTGCCTCTGCGTGTGTGTCCCCACATCCCAAGGGCTGCTAACCCACAGGCTCGACACCCACCCCTCCCCCTCCGACTTCCCGCCCTGAGTTCGAGATACGGATCTCCGAGTTTTTCCCTGACTAAAGCTGCTGCTGTCTGCTCACTGAAGCAAGCCTCCTGCTTTACTGCCCTGTTTCAATTCAGTAAATCTCATTTATTGACATATCCTGAGAACCACGTTGGTGCAATGGGAATATAAACTAAATGTGACATATGGTGTCAGCCTTGCAGAACCAGGGTGCTTACTGAGACGCTCTTAATCTTTAGCTACAGTTCAGGCAGGCAAAGGGGCCCATCTCATGTCTGCCTTCAGCTTTGGTGTTGGAGGATCCTCTGTTAGAGTCGGTGTTACCAGTTTCAAGCTGTGTGACCTCAGTCTTAGGTTCCTGAACTGTAAAGTTTGAATGGTAATATTAAAAGATATTACTGAAAGGATAAAGTCAGCTCTTGAAGATTCTTAGGTCAGTCTAGGCTATAGAGTAAGTCCCTGTTTTGGTTTGGTTTTGTTTTTCAAGACAGGGTTTCTCTGTGTATCTCTGGCTCTCCTGAAACTCAGTCTGTAGACCAGGCTGGCCTGGAACCCACAGAGACCCACCTGCCTCTGCCTCCTAAGTGGTGGGATTAAAGGTGTGTGCCACCACTGCCCAGGTAATCCATGACTTAAAAAAAAAATTCCCAGCTGGGCATGATGCCCTCCTTTAATTCTAAAACTAAGGAGGCAGAGGCAAGAGGATTTCTGTGAGCTCCAGGCCAACCTGGTCTACAAATCGAGTTCCAGGGCAGTCAGGACCATTACACAGAGAAACCTATCTCAGAAAAAAAAATAAATAAAAGGAATGGGGAAGGATTTGCCAGGCAGTACCCAGCACTTGGGAGGCAGAGCCAGACAGAGCTCTATAAGTTGGAGGCTAGCCTGCTCTACAGAGATAGTTCTAGGATAACCAGGCCCATACACCAAAAAAAAAAAAAGAAGAAGAAGAAGAAGAAAAAGGAGGAGGAGAAGGTGGAGGAGGAGGAAAGAAAGAAAGGAAAGAAGGAAGGAAGGAAGGAAGGAAGGAAGGAAGGAAGGATGAAAGAATAAAAGAATAAAAGAATAAAAGACAAAAAACAAAATCCTGTCTTGACAAACAAAGAGACTTAAGGCATAGCAAGCCACCACTGAGCCTTAGTGCTGACAGGTCCCACCACTCCAATGCAGTCTACCAACTGCATATCTTAGGTTAGTCTCCGGCACACACCATTCCTCAGAGTAGACCCACAGTTGGACACAATGTGGCAGTCCTGCCACAATCCTGACAGCATCCGAGCTCCTGCAGCCTGAGAGTTCCTACTGCAGCCCCAGGTCTTTCTCACCAGCACATAGGAGGTGTTTTTTAGATCCAGGCAGTGGGGGAACCTTTGATCCACCCAGCACTTGAGAGGCAGAGGCAGGAGGATCTCTGTGAGTTTGAGGCCAGCCTGGGCTACAGAGATAGTTCCAGGGCAGCCTCCAAAACTACACAGGAAGCCTTGTCTGGAAAAACCAAAACCAAACAAAACAAAAAAAGTATTTATGTGGTTACTGTATCACAGAGTCCATCTTTCTCTTGATCTCAGGGTAAAACACCAAAACAGAGTGTCCCATCATCACCACAGAGGCTCTAGGATTTCCAGGCTCTCCAGAAAAAAAGTCAAAACATATCCTGCCTCCACCTCGTTCCTCTACCCAGAGGTGCCACAGCCACATGGTTCTTCCTCTAACCTTGCAGAGATCTCTACAGCAGCCATTTTGCAGGAAGCCACAGATACAGAAAACCAGTGGCATCAAGCCCTCTTGTTCCTTAATGGCTCTGTGACCTTGAAAATCGTTTCATCTGACAGAAAATAGCAGTTGTAGGTGAAGTTCTGACTATACAGAGTAGGGAGCCGAGTTCAACACCCTGCACTCGCTCTACAAAACTGAGAGCCTGAGCCAGACCCCAGCAGTAGAGTCAGATGCAGCAGTGCATATGTGTAACAATACTCAGGCTGTACAGCAGGAGGCAGACACAAGAGCATTCCTGGAAACTGGAAGACGAAGACCAGTGAGCCTAATATATGCAGCGGCAAATAACACGGTGGCATTTGCAGTGGTGGATAATAACCTGGTATCAAGCTAAAAAGCCGAGAGCCAATGCCCAAGGTTGCCCTCTGACCTCCACATATGTGCCATGGCATGCATGCACCTGCACTCAGACATGTAAAGGTGCACACACACACACACACACACACACACACACACACACACACACACACACACACACACGGCAAGCCTAGCCAAAATAACAAGTTGCAAGCCAGTGAGGGACCCTACATACAAACAAACTAGGTGTGACTGGAGCCACGGCTCATCAGTTAAGAGCACGTGATACTTTTGCCGAGGACCAGAGTTCAGTTCCCAGCACTACACCAGGCTGCTCACACACAGGCAACTCCATCTCCAGGCTCTCTGACACCCTCTTCTGGCCACACATGTGATATACACACACACACACACACACACACACACACACACACACACACGAACTTATACAAAAAAAAATAGAAACCAGGTTGCAAGGGAACCTACTGCCCGAGATCCCTGAACCATGGAGTGTAAGAAGACAGAGATTTGGGGTTTGGATATTTTACTCAGGCAACCTAGTCAGAGCTATGAACAGAAGGTAACACACTCTCCAAAATCTCCTCCAATGACTGAGTTTCATCCCCACACACACATAGCAAATACACATACACATAGCACACACCAGACATATCACACATACACAACAACATACCACCCATACACACAATACACACACAACACATCACACACACACACACACACACACACACACACACACACCATACATGTACAACAAACAACACAGAAATACGTAGCTTATTATACAATTCTAGCACTTGGGAGGTGGAGGCAGAAGGTTCAGAACTTCAAAGCCATCCTTGGCTACAGGAAAAATTCAAGAACAATCTGGGATACATGAGAGTCTATCTAAAAAAAAATAAAAAATAAACAAACAAAAAAGAATCAAACCATACAATTCCCCAATGCACCACTAATCCCTGCAGATGCCAGTAAACACACACACACACACACACACACACACACACACACACACACACACACCATCACATACAGACTGTAATCTGTGGTCCATGGGAAAGCCAGGAAGGAGAAGTTGACAGCCCAGCTCCCAACCTGAAAGCTGAAATATGTGCTCGATTATTTCATATAAAAGAAACCATCTTCCATGTGTCCTGGATTCTTCTATTCAGGTCCCAGACAAGTCCTTGGAAGAACACAGCCAGGCTTTCCAAAGCAGGGCTCTTCTGTAACAAACGGCAGGGTGGACATTTCTTCTGGGTCAGTCCAGTCTCTCCAGTCTCTGTGGCATGTGATCAGCTGACCACTTGGGCCTGTGGTTCCCATGTCAATGAGTGTCCCCTCCATCATTCTGGATCAGCAAGGACAGCAGTTTCTAGAAAGCTGCTCACTGAAACTATCTAATAATGAAAATGCGTGTTACACACTCCCAGAATTGTGTAAAGTCTGGTCTCAGTCGAGCGCTGACATTGGAGGTGGGGCTGAGGACAGCCTCCCACAGTCTACTACAGCCTCTGCCTACATGAATAAATGTGTTTATAAACCAATGTGCCGAGACCAAGAGCCGACAGACAGTGTCAGGATTCAGACTCCAGCGGGAAGAGAGGAAGCGCTTCTAGGCCCAGCTCTGGCCTCAAACGAGCAGAAATACAGCTGATCTCCCAGACAACAGGGGCAGCATCTCATCCTGACCATGAAGGTAGACCACGTCACCCTCACCAGCCCTAAAACTTTGACTACCAAGAAGAGATGCTCAGTCAGTAAAGCTTCTCCTTCGTGCATGAGAGCCTCAATTGAGCCCCAGCCACTCATGTGTTTTTTGTTTTGTTTTAAATATTCTAGGCACAATAGCATATGCCTCTTATCTCAGCACTGTCTGTGAGTTCAAGGCCTTCCTGGTCTACATAGTGAGTTCCAGGCCAGGCAGAACTGCACAGTGAGACCCTGTCTCAAAAAAAAAAAAAAAAAAAAAAATGTAGGAGCAATAGTACATCATTATAATCCCAGTGCTTGGAGTGGTAAAGACAGGCAAATCCCTGGGGCTCGATGGCCAGCCAGCCTAGCCTATTTGTCAAGCTACTGGCCTGTGAGAGACCCCCATCTCAAAAACAGAATGAAGGCACCTAAGGAACACCATCCACCATTGTCCTCTGGCCTCTAACATCTGTACCTTACACACACAAAGTTGTATACACATGAACATATACATACCATACATACACACCCATACATACACAAACATGTACACACATGAACATAAACTGGCATATAAACAAACACACAAATCCTTGGAATCCTTGACAACCTGATACTAATGACACAGTGAAGTGAGCGAGAAGACAGATTCAGGCCCCTGAGACCGTGGGTCACGTGTAACAGCAGCCAGCAGCAAAGGGAAGAGGCACACAGGGCAGGAGGTCTGGGTAAGAGGCTCAGGCAAACGGCCCTCCCAAAAAGAAATGATGCGGCTGTCTTTTGAGCACCCTTTAGCTTGGCTGGGGCCTGCTGCAACCCTCTTCTCAGGACAGACACCCTGTGCGCAGGCCTGGCAAGTCCCTCTCCAGTATTGCAGATGCTCTGCCAAATCAATCAAGGGCAGAGAATGTGTTTTGTCATCAAGAATCAGGAGCAAGACCGAGGTCAGGAAAGTCGAGGAGACCCGGTGCTTTGATAAGCTCTGGTTTTCCACACCGGAGACGGGCCAGCTCCAGGGCTTTCCAGAGAAATCTGTGCTCGGGTTAAAAGAAACCAAAATAAATACCAGGCACTTTGCTTTTGTCTGAGTATCATGACTGGGTTTTTTTGGGGGTTTTTTGGTTTTTTTTGTTTTTCTTTTTGTTTTTTTTTTAAGCATAATCCAAGCCACCTCCCTCTGCAGGTCAGATGTTTTGTTGACAGGGAAGTGAGAAGAGGAAGGGAAGAGGGTGACAGGTTCTGCATCACCTTCAGGGGAAAACACAGGCTGCTGCTGAACTTGGAGTGCTCGTCTCCCCCTCCCCACCCCCCTCTAAAAGTGTAAGGATATTTATACCCAGGTCCTCTGGAAGCACAGTCAACGCTCTTAATCCTTGAGCCATCTCTTCATTGGAGGGAAAAGAAAGGAGGGGAGAGAGAAGGAGGGAGGCTGGAGAGGTTAATAGCATGTGCTATGTCATCCCAGCATTCATGAAACAAGCAGGGTACCCTCAAACTCCTGTAACTCCAGCTCTGAGCGGTCTGATGCCTCCTTCCAGACGATGCCTCTCTGTAAGCATGTGTACTTACGTTCATATGCCCACAGAGGCATAGATACACATGGTTCATTGAGTAAAGGTGTTTGCCGCTGATCCTGACAGGACTCCTTCCTCGCCACGGTCCCTGGAGGCTGAATCACAGACACGGGATCCATGCACACTGCAGACACAGCATCAGGAGAAGAGAAAGCATGGCACAGACTGAGGTTATAACTCAGAGGTGCAGGGCATGTCTAGCATATGTGAGGCCCTGGTCTCGGTTCCCAGCAGCGCAAATAAAAAGGGTGGAGGAGTGGGCACTAGGGATATGCTCGGTTGATGGACGGGAGGGCGTGTCTTGTGTGCATGAAGCCTTGGGTTTGAACCCCAGCATGAATTGGACATGCCAGTACACGCCATCCATGGCTTTCTGTCATGGTGACATGTATCCTAGCATGTGTTCAGTCACTGTATAAACACTACGACCGAAAGCAACTTGGGGAGGAAAGGGTGTATTTCACCTCACAGGTTAGAGTCCTGCATTGAGGGAAGTGAACACAGGAACTCGCAGACAGCGTGCGGCTGAAGCCACAGTGAAGGAATCTGTTTCCGGGCTCAGGTTCAGCTGTCTTTCTTAGACAGCCCAAGCCTAGGGACGGTACTGCCTACTGTGAGCTGAGCCCTTCTACGTTAATTAGCAACAAGAGAGGTGCATAGACATGCCCAATCAGATGCCACAGGCCAATCAGATGCCACAGGCCAATCAGATGCCACAGGCCAATCAGATGCCCACAGGCCAATCAGATGCCACAGGCCAATCAGATGCCCACAGGCCAATCAGATGCCCACAGGCCAATCAGATGCCACAGGCCAATCAGATGCCACAGGCCAATCAGATGCCCACAGGCCAATCAGATGGGGGCAATTTCTCAGCTGAGTTTCTCTCTTACCAGGTGTCAACAACCAAGATGAGCCATCAAAACATGAATTGTGACAGAATAGCTTCATCTCATCGCATGACAGGTGGGCCACACGAGGTATGGGAACATCCTTGCCTTCATCTGCCTCTGATTGTTTCCCTCTGTGAGTGAAGATGTGACTGCTCACGCTATGGTGATGGGAAGGTTTGTGTTGCTCATATGAGGGAGAGTACAATCGGAGTCAGCTGGGAGGGTCCAGAGCAGGGAGACAAAGTGCCAAGTGGTAGACTAAACATGACAGGCAGACTGAAGTGGGTCAGCAAGACAGGAAGAGGGGGGGAGAGAGAGAGACAGACAGACAGACAGAGACAGAGAGAGACAGAGAGAGAGACAGAGACAGAGACAGAGGGAGAGACAGAGACAGAGAGAGAGAGAGAGAGAGAGAGAGAGAGAGAGAGAGAGAGAGAGAGAGAGGGTACAGGGTTACACAGGAACGTGAGTCTGTGGGAAGGGAAACCCCTGAGCTGGAGACACTTGGAGTAGGGGTGCGGTCAGAAGAGCTGGGATGTCAGCACGGACTCTATAACAGGTGTTTGTGATGCTGAGAGAGCATGCATTTTGGTATGCCAAAAGGTACCACAGTTAGTCATTTGTCCAGAGTTTCTATTGGATTTGACACCTTGCATTAGTTAGGATAGATCAAGTGCTAGGACAATCACCCTCCAATTCAAGGAAAGCCATTCGATAGCCACAGAATAGTTCAATATAGCATTTGGTGACCTTACCCCACTGCCAGCCAGAGGATATCCCTCCGTGCCAGTCCTGTGGCCACTGTGACCTCACTTCTAGCTGCATCCCTGAGTTCCTCACTTGGCCTCCTTCGGGGAACTGCAGCCCAGGAAATGTAAACCAAATAAACCCTTTCCTCCCCAAGCTGCTTTTGATCAGTGTTTTATGAAAGCAATAGAAACTGAGATAGATAGAAATAGCAATAAAATAAGGTGACCGCAACCCCACAAGCAGCAAACAAAAGGTGTGGCCCTCTGTGCACAGTGCTGGAGGCAGCGAGTCTACTCTCGAGCTACAAAAAGTAAAACTTTTAAGTTATTAGACACGCTGGGCGTTGGTGGCGCACGCCTTTAATCCCAGCACTTAGGAGGCAGAGGCAGGCAGATCTCTGTGAGTTTGAGGCCAGCCTGGTCTACAGAGCGAGCCTGTTCCAGGACAGGCTCCAAAACAATACAGAGAAACCCTATTTGGAAAAACAAAACAAACAAAAAAACACAGTTACTAGACACTTCCATTTTGCTTCTGACTCTTTCACCTTGCAAACAATGTGGCTGCAGCAGGAGGGTTTGATGTCATCCTACCTCAGATAATAAGAGAGGGTCAAACTCTCTTATTATTTTAGAGTTTTAAAATCTGGATTATTTTTTTTTTTTGAGAAGTGAAGCACTCATCTTAGTTTTGAGGTGCATTTCTTAGGAAAGTCGGGGATGCGCAGGAAGCCGCAGGAGTCACATCACCTCCACAGCTAACGGGGAGGGGGATGCAGTGCCCACAATGGTCACAGGCCAGGGCTGTGGGCTACTGCATGCAGAACCCGCTAGGAATTGTTAGAGGGTGTGTGTGTGCAGACACACACGTGTGCACGTATACATATGTGTTCGTATGTGCTGCGGCAGCAGATGAAACCTCAAGTATCATTTTCAAGGATACTGTCCAGCCCCTTGGAGATAGAGTCCCTCATTGGCTAGGAGCTCACCAGCAGGCCCCAAAGACCCACCTCTCTCCACCTTCCCAGTACTGAGGTTACAAGCATGCAACACCATGCCTGGCATTTGTATGTGAGCTCTGGGGCTTGAACTCAGGTCCTTATACTTGTGTGCCAAGCACTTAATGACTGGACCATCTCCTTGGCCTAGAACCCACACACACACCCAGAAATCAGAAATCAGGAGGTACCTGTTACACAATGCACAGCTACCACAGGACATAGCCAAGAGGGACTTTGGGAATAGTCAGCCGCCTACATCACCTCCTGCCTCCAGGCAAATATGAGGAAGAAGTAAGAAAAGCAATTAAGGAGAATAAAATTTTCCATTTCTGTCTGGGATTACCATTTACAGTGAGGCTGCTTGGTGGCCGGCTATAGACAGACAGGCCAGCTGCTAAGGCTGAGTCTAGACTGGTCTGCCTGTCTCACCGCAGGCTCTGTCTGATGGCTGCAGGGAGTGAACAGGAGGTAGAGAAAACCCATCTTCACAGCAGCTCCTTCGGGCCCTTGCCACTGGAACACTCTGTGCCTGGGCCAGGTTCCGCCTTCATGAATCATTCACGCCGGCCACCTCCCCCGTGCCATTCCTTCTAGGCTGGGTGTCTTGTCAGTTGGGGAGAAATTTGTAAATGTAATTTGTGTTCTCAATTTTTTGCCATAGTTGCAGTCATTATCCCCCCCCATAACTCTCCATCTTCCTCTCATATTTTCTCTTCTCCACTTTTTAATCAGAGGGACATGTCAAGAGTAAAGCTGAACAGTCTGCTTTCTCCTGGCACATGCCTCTTGGGGTAGCTGGCAGCAATGGGGAGCACAGCTGCACATCCAGTCCAAGTTTAAGATTCTTTGATCGCAAGTGATTGCCAAGGACACACACACACACACACACACACACACACACACACGTGTGTGTGTGCATGCATACATTTGCCCTTTCATTTGAGTATGATCTGGATTTTGGATTTTATCATGGTGATAGCTTGTGCTTTAACAAATAAAGTTTGCCTGAAGATCAGAGTGTGGGGTTAGTCACACCTGTCAGTCACAGAGGCCAGGCAGTGGTGGCACACACCTTTAATCCCAGCACTCAGAAGGCAGAGGCAGGTGGATTTCTGTGAGTTCAAAAATAATAAAAACAAGCCGGGCGGTGGTGATGCATGCCTTTAATCCCAGCAGAGGCAGATTTCTATGAGTTGGAAGCCGGCCTGGTCTACGGAGTGGGTTTCAGGACAGCCGAGGCTGCACAGAGAAACCCTGTCTTGAAAAACAACAACAATAGTAATAACAAAACTAAAACTCTAGTCTGCTTCATACTCTGACGGCTGAACAGTAGTCCAGAGCAAAGAGTACTGGCTTCCATGCAGACTCCAGACCGATCAAAATCTTCATCTTGAACTTCTCAGCCTCTAAACTGCCAGGGATAAGTTTCTGGGGCTGGGGTGTGACACGGAACACTTCCTGGCATGCATAAAACTCTGCTTTCCATCCAGATTTGCAAAGAGACGAGAAAAATGAGAGGAGAGGAAGGGTTTTTTGTTTTGTTTTTGTTTTTTTCCAAGACGTTTTTTCTGTGTAACTCTGTAGAGCCTGTCCTGGCACTCACTCTGTAGATCAGGCTGGCCTCAGACTCACAGAGATCCACCTGCCTCTGCCTCCTGATCCCTAAATCAAAGGTGTGTACCACCAGTGCCTAGCCTGAGGTTATTTTCTTAATTGAGATTCTGTCTCAGATTGTGTCAAATTGACGTAAAACTACCCAGCACAAGCAGATTTTCATGCAACCAAGCATTAAATGTATGCATGTGTGTGTGTATACATGCGTGTGTGCATGCGTGTGTGTGCTCATGTGCACGCATGCCCACACGAGCAGGAGTGTGAGCCCATGGCAAGTGTGTGGTCAGAGGACAACTCTGAGACGGTCTGATCCCACTCTGTCATTATATACGTCCACACTGCACATCTAGATTGTGTATGGGTTCTGAGGACTCGCACTCATGTCCTCAAGCTCATAAATGACAAGCACCCTTGCCCACAGAGCATCCTCCAAGACGCCCCAGCTCAAAGATTTCAAACTGGAAATGGCCCTTTGTCTTCTGCATCTGCATTAAGTGTGTGCTGAGCCCCGTGAGGCTGCACCACATCCTGCGAGTAAAGCAGCCTCTGGGTTCTCACCTTCATCTGGGGACATATAAATCCTACTTAGAGTCAAGATGGCAGATCACACAGTCTGTGAAAATTAGGTAAACAGGCCTGTGGTGTCCATGCACAAGAAAGCGGGATTTTCTTTAGTAGCATCCTCCAACATAAATTCACTAATTCACTAGCACATGCACGCGCACACACACACACACACACACACACACACACACACGCACACACACACACGGACACACACACAGACACACACGTGCACACACACACAGACACACACACACTCACAGACACACAGACACATGCACACAGACACACATGCACAGACACACACACACTCACAGACACACATGCACAGACACACACACACACACAGACACACACACACACACACAGACACACACACACTCACAGACACACAGACACATGCACACAGACACACACGCACAGACACACACACACTCACAGACACACACGTGCACACACAGACACACACACGCGCACACACACGCACACACACATCCACCAGCACACACGTCTTGGAAGAACAACTCTAGAAGTGGAGGCTGCGACAGACACCAGACACGGCCTGGGCATTTCTCAGCGGCCCCGAGTCTCTTCCCCCTCCCAGCAGGCACTGTCAGCTTAGCTTGGTCCTCTCCACAAACACTCCAGTCTCCACTCAAGCCTGTGGAGTTCTGTTAATACCCATCAGCCCTGACAGCGGCTCTAACTCTAACTCCCTCGGGAGACGGGAGGGGGCACTGAAGATGAAGATGCAGTCCTTCTTCGCCTGAGGTTGGGTGTGTTTGCTCCTTTGTGTTTATCAACTTTGATCCCAGGATGTGGGAGATGGAATCAGGGAGCTTCCGCATGTGAAAAGCAACGCTCCCTTCCAGGGAGGGGAGAAGGAGCCCTCAGCTTCTTCTGCAACAGCCCAGAAGGCAGTACGGTAGTCCCTTCTTCACTGTGATCCTCCCTGCCCTCTGTCCTGGGGCTGAGGACATCAGCACAGCTTACCGATGTGCTCGAAAGAAGCCTCTGTCATCATCTTCCAGAAGAAGTAGAGCTAACCGCCTAACTCACTCAGGTACCCTCCTCCTGTGTGGGGCTGACCCGCAATGCATGGCTGTTATGCCAGCAGCCAACAATGGCTCATCGTGGGGCTATTTGTTACATAGGTGTAGCAGACAGATGTGTGGGTGCCCATGAAGATGGCTGCACTCCACCTTGGCACAAGGACGGAGAGTTCAAAAGTGTCCTCAGCAAGTCGAAAGACCTGAAGTCAAAGGTGCGGCTACAGAAGGATGTTTGGCTGCCTTAGTCTAAATAACAGACCTGAATCTGAGCTGTGGCCACTCCTGATTGTCAAGAACAGGGAACAAGAAGTTGGAGCAAGGGTGTGGTTACTGAACCCATAGAATAAGTGAGGAAGAAAAGTCTGTTCTGTGTACATGATACTGTGTTCCCCTTTTTGGGTAAGGTATCTAAGAGTGGTGAAAAATTGGGTGGCATTTCAGTATTGACTGATCTGCCCTCCTCACCTTTATTCTGTCTCTCTGTCTTTCTTTATAGTCTATAGCTAGCCTTTCCCTCATCCACACTCCCCCACTCAGGTACGGACTTGGGGCCGCTCGGCTGGTTCCGATTGCAGCCCCACAAAGACAGCTTCTGACACACATGGTGAGTGTTCTATTTCACAAGGCACAAGGCACCGGGGATATATGTTTGAATGTGTTAGGATGGAAAAATTTAGCCTAATTCTCCAGTGACCCCAGGAAGCTGGGAATCTTAAATCCCAAGCTGATGGTCACCTACTTTAACATTTACGTCAGCCTGTGACAGGAAATGAGCCTTGTCGCCCCACCCAGAAGCCTGTGCGAAAGCAGACTTCCTGGGCTAAGCGTGGGCTAGGATGCTTTAAATTAATTGGTCCGCACTGGATGCTACGAGGTGATTGGTTCACGATGCGCGGGCTTTGTTGTAACCCTATAAAAGCTGTCTCAATTCTGTACCTGGGGTCCCCAGTCCTCTACCCTGCATGGCGTATGGCTGACGGCCCCAGTGCACTGGAATATAAAGGACCTCATGCGTTTGCATCAAGACCGCTTCTCGTGAGTGATTTTGGGGGGGGGGGCTTTCCTGAGTGGCAGTGCGAGGGACCACGCTCTCGCGGGTCTTACAAATGCATGTATGTATGGTGCATGTGTGTATGTGTGGTGCATGTATGTATGCATGATGTATGTATGTATTATGAATCTTGCTTTACGTGGTCCAAACTGTTCTCAACCCTGCAGCCCTCTTTCCTTCACTTCCCAGGCCGCGGCCGCGGCATCACTACGGCCAGTGCCACCACACCAAGTGCGCCACCACACCCAGCACGTTGTTGATTTTGGGTCAGTGCGTTCGTTTCGCAGTGCCAGCATTTGTCTCTCGGCTCCAGAGCCCGGAGCAGCCGCGTTCTTTAATGACACGGGTGCAGTTTCAGACTCAGCCGCGTTCTTTAATGACACGGGTGCAGTTTCAGACTCAGGGTCCTGTCTGCTCACTCTTCACAGCTCTTAGAGCTCTTGTGAAGTCTGCCTGTCTCTGAAGGGTTAAGGAGAAACCATGGTCCTGGGCCTCAGGGAAGTAGTTGGGTTAGGGAGAGGGGGAGGATGTGGTGAACAAGGGATTTTATACACAATGACAGACATCACAGGTCTCATGACAACCCTCCCTATTTTCATCCCCAGTTCCAACTCTGCTCTTTCAACAACTGCTCCCCCATCTCCCTCCCTCCTTCCTTCTTCCCTCCCCTCTCCATCCCTTCCTTTTCCCCCATCTTCCTCCCCTACCCCTCTTCCCTATTCTTCCCCATCCTCCCCACTCCCTACTCTCCCTCCTCCCTTCCCTCCTCTTTTCTTTCCCACTCCCTGCCTTCCCTTCCTTTCTCCCTATCTTCCTTCCTTCTCCTTCCTCCCCACTCCCCGTCTTCCCTCATCCTCTCTCCCCCGTCTTCCCTCATCCTCTCTCCATGCCCTCCCTTCTCACCTGCCGTCCCCAGCAGTCTACCTTTCCAGGATTCTTCCCAGAGGCAGCCTCCCTGGACACACGTTTGTAGGTGAACGGAGAAGCCTTGCAGCTGCCTACACAGAACGCTGGGCAGCCCTGTATGTGAAGGGAGTCCTGCCAGCCGAGGCAGGCGGGATCTGAGGACACTGTGCTGAGTGAAATAAACCAGACATGCAGGGAAGAACAGCTGTAGGGTCCCACTCTTGCCTGAACCCAGTCACCATAGTCACAGAGATGGAGGCGGATGGCGGTGGGCTGAATGGGCGCAGCACCTTAATGGGGGTGGGTCTCAATGTGGAAAAATAGCTGGATGTAGAGAAGCATGCTAGACCCCTGGACTGGATACTCAGAAGTGATTAAAAAGCCAACCAAGGGCTGGAGAGATGGCCTGGTGGTTAGGAGCCCTTATTGCACTTCCAGAGGTTCCGAGTTCAGTTCCCAGCACCCTTGTCTGGCACCTCCCATCCACCTGTAACTCCAGCTGCAGGGGATCCAATGCCTTCCCCTGAGCTTTGAGGATACAGACATTTACATGTGCTCACACACACACACACACTCACATACACTCACACACACACACTGAAGATTCACACACAGCCTTCTCAGTGTGTGGTGAGCATACACGCGCACGCGCACACACATTTGGGGGGGAACTCACTCTGTAGACCAGGCTGGCCTGCAGCTCACAGAAATCAGTCTGCCTCTGCCTCTGCCTCTGCTTCCCAAGTGCTGGGATTAAAGGTGTGCCCTACTGCCGGTGCCACCACCACCATTTTATTTTATTTTTTGGTTTTTTGAGACAGGTTTCTCTGTGGCTTTGGAGGCTGTCCTGGAACTCACTCTGTAGACTAGGCTGGTCTTGAACTCACAAAGATTCACCTGCCTCTGGCTCCCGAGTGCTGGGATTAATGAATGGCATGTGCCACCACCTACCGGCCTGTCTTAAATTTTTAAAAGGCAAACACTATGTTTAATATAGAAAGTGGCAATTCAGCTTCCTGATGCCTACCTCTGCCTGGCTACAGCTCCAGCTGACAGAGAGATCCGGAATCCAGGGTTTGTTCTGGCAAAGTCATGGGTACACCTATCTGCTCTCCCGAAAGGTCCTCCCTCCTCACTGCTTTAACTCAGTCATTGTCACGATGACTCAGTTAACACTAAGACCTTGCAGGCAAAGTCTCCCTGACTCCATTTCCCCACAGCCCACCTCACTTGGCAGATGGACATGCTGGGGGTGGCACGTGCCGTCCTAGCTGACAACCTACAGGAAAGCAGGAATGGAGCAGGCTGGACATGTTTGGGTGCTGATGGTGTGAAAACAGCTGGGGAACCAGATGAGCTGGGAGTAGGACAGAGTGGGGGTAGGGGCAGCAGCTGTACTTCCAAGGGAGGCCAGAGCCATCCCGACAGGGGACAGGACACAAACTGACCTCAGACGCTCTACATAACAGTCAATGATGCAAAAGTCACAGAGTCCTTGACCCAACAGCCCGGAATTGCTGAACCCTGATGGCAGTGCCAGCTTAGCCTTCAGCTTGGCTGGCTCAGCACAGGCTCTGTGTCCTTGAGAAGCTACTCACTCTCTCTGAGCCATGATGACTGATGGGGGACGTCTTTCTGTATATGTGTTTCTCTTATTGGTTGATGAATAAAACACGGTTTGGCCGATAGCCAGCAGAGGCAGAAAGATAGGTGGGGCTAGGAGATGAGGAGAATGCTGGGGAGAGAGGCAGAGGGGAGCCTGGAAGAGACACCACGTGGCCGCCAAAGAGTAACAGGTCCAGGCATTCTCCGGTAAGCCAAGACCACGTGGAAATACATAGATTAATAGAAATGGGTTAATAATTAAGATACAGCTACCCAGTAAGAAGCCCTAACCATCTGCTAACAGTTTACAAATATGTCTCCGTGTGTTTATTTGGGGCTAAAGGGCAGCGGGACCTGGTAGGGCGAAAAGCTCCAGTTACAGAAGACCCTTTCTAGAACAGCAGTAGCTATGTCTAGAATACAGATGCTTCTCTTATGCTTGGCTCCTGGTGCAGAGTGAGTGCTATGAGATAGCTATCACAGGCCTGGTGGTCCTTATTCCTGTGTCTTTGTGTGACCCATACCCCGATGCTCTCTTACTCTGGCTCTTGGGGCTCTGGGGACACTAGCTGATAGGTTCTGGGATGGTCACAGGTATGTCAAGCCCACAGGCTGCTTGCACCCCAGGACAGCTGTGAGTAAGGCCCAATACAAAATCACAAGATGGAGTTAAAATATTTTACAGTTTCTCTCCTCTCCCCTCTCTCCCTCCTCTCTCCCTCCTCTCTCCTCTCTCTTCTCTCTCTTCCTCCCTCCCTCCTCTCCCCTCTTTCCCTCCTCCCTCTCTCCTCTCTCCCTCCTCTCTCCCTCCTCTTTACCCCCACCCCACCCCTGTAGTTCAGTTGCAGGGTTCTGGAGTGACAATGTATCTCTGAAGGTTAGACATCCCTAGTGGGATGGTCCATGTGGCTGGAGCCACCGCTGATCTTGAAGAACTAACGAGGTGTACGAGAGCTTGGCTGGAGGAAGAACCTCACTAGGACCAGGCAGCCGAGGAAATGCTGTCACCCCCAGACTCTTACCCACCAAAAGTTGCACAGCACAAACCTGGTGTTGTGTTGATGACTCTGGGTGATAACACGGTGCCTGGAGTTCTAACCAGGACTGGAACTCCACCCTTTATTTCCTGGCCGCCTCCCGGCTCGGCGGCCCCGTGCTCCGCAGCCCGTGCTCCTCCAGCCCTCCCTCCCATTCCTATCATTTCCTGTGCAGTGCTCCAGGATGGGACCCTTAGCTGCTGTCCTTGTCTTTGGAGAACAGCCCCATCCCCACCGCTGAGACTCCCAGAGCCCTGGCTCCTCCTCCCCATGCTCCCCCCCACCCCCCCCCCCCCACCCCCCCCCCCCACCCCTGCTGTTACTGAAATTTGTAGTTGAGGAGTTGAGTCCATCTGCAGGTGACTCCCAGCCTGGCCTGGAATCAGGTGGAAAGTCTGGATTCAGGCCCCTGCATGGTCCTATGGTTAGGCCTAGAGCTTTGAGTGCCAAAACTAGGTGGGCCATTGGCCAGGGGGAGGGAAGAAGGCTGGGAAGGAGTCTTGATGTAAATCCAGGGCCAGCTCTACCCCCTCCCAGCTAGGCCACTTTGGAATGGTTCCTGCCTGTCCTGAGCTTCAGGCTCCATTTCCTCCAGGGCCTGTCATAAGATGCTAAGCAAGATAACAAGCGTGAGGGTCCCCTCTTTTTTCTGATCTGGCTCCAGGATTGATGGCTTCCTTCGGACCGGATACCACGCAGGGCTGTGCATCTCTCAGCCTGTGCAGAATAGCATTGCCCTCCAGGCTCATCATTCACTCTTCCTATGGCTTGGGATTTATGAGCCGGCTCCCCAGTCCCTGGGCTCTAAAGGGCAGAGAGTGGCCATTGTGTGCTGTCCCTCCAAGCTGCAGAGCGCTGCCGAGCCTGGACCCTCACATCAGTCTTGTCCTGTCACAGCGTCCTCTGGCTTTAAAATAGCAGCTTTCATATCACCGTGCTGCCCTCTGAGTCAAGCCCAATGCCGAGCGCAGGCTCTAGATCAGGAGCCTCATGACATTTGGACCCATTAATCCATCAAGGGAAGCTGTCCCACCCCACAGAGCGAGACCTGGCTCCCTCCCTGGTGCTGAGTTCGGGTGTCACTTGCAGAATATTTTGGTAGTCCCTGTCCCAGCTGCACAACACCCCAAAAACAGTCCAGGGAATTCGATGTCAGGACCTCTGGCCTCTGCCTGTTCCCAGATTGTTTTTAGGAGCAAGAAGGTGACTGAATTTTGTAGGAGAAATTGAGTTTCCACAATAGCACACAATACATCTTGGAGTGGGAGGCCCCTTGAAAGCCAGGGCCACCTCTAATCTCCAGCACTTAGCTGTGGGCCTGTGGAGAGGATCCAGCATGGACATGGAAGATGAGTGTGTGTGTGTGTGAGTGTGTGTATGAGTGTGTGTGAGTGTGTGTGAGAGTGTGTGAGAGTGTGTGTGAATGAGTGTGGTGTAAGTGTGTGTGGGGTGTGTGTGAGAGTGTGTGTGAATGAGTGTGTGTGAGAGTGTGTGTGAATGAGTGTGGTGTGAGTGTGTGTGAGTGTTGTGAGTGTGTGTGAGTGTGTGAGTGTGTGAGAGTGTGTGTGTATGAGTGTGTGTGTGAGTATGTGTGAGTGCGTGAGTGTGTGTGAGTGTGTGTGAATGAGTGTGGTGTGAGTGTGTGTGAGAGTGTGTGTGAATGAGTGTGTTGTGAGTGTGTGTAAGTGTGTGTGGGGGTGTGTGTGTGTGTGGTCTAATAGACGGGTAAGTAGGTAGTTAAAACAGTGTGTGGGTAGGTGTCTCAGTAGATGGGTGGATAGGTGAGTGGGTAGATGGCTAAATGAGTAAATATATGAATGGGTGGATAGATAGATGGGTAGATGAAGGATTGTGTGGATAGATGGTGGTTGAGTGCGTGAATGGATAGGTGACTCGGGTTTATGAATGGACTCATCGATGTGTGGTTGAATGACTAGGTGTCTAGGTGTCAGTTGGTGTATAGGTGGGAGGGTGTGTAAATGGATGTTGACAGAAGTAGGATGCTCAATGAGGAGCAGGTCGGTGAACATGTCTATAGATGAGTGAATAAATGGATTTCTAGTCAAAAAGCAGGAATTCTTTTCTAGAACCAATAAGGTTTGGTGAGAAAATAGATGACTGTTGAGACCAGGCTAACCCCACTCTGTTTTTATGAAGCAATGATTTGGTTTTTTAGAGTGTGTCTTACTCTAAGAGGCTCTAAGAGGGTTAAGACAGGGTTTCTCTGTGTAGCCCTGGCTGTCCTCAAACTCTGCAGACCAGGCTGGCCTGTAACTCAGAATTCTGTCTGCCTCTGCCTCCTCAGCGCTGGGATTAAAGGTGTGCACCACCACCACCCAGCTTGAGACTCCATTTTATAAGCAGCGCTTTCATCCATTCTGAGGGTGGAAAATGACCGCGCTGGGTGGGGGTGGTGGGGTGGGGGTGGGATGTGGACCATCTCTCTGGCACCACTGAGGCAGTACAGACTGTTCATGGCTCATTCCTGAGAGCAGAGAAGGAGCTGCCCTTGAAATTGTAGAATATATGGGAACGTTGAAATCATATCAGGAAAGCCAGGCCCAAATGCATCAGGCACACTACGCTGGAGAAAGTCTGGATCCCATAGAGGACCTCGCACCCTTGTGAGAAGCCAGCTCTTCCCTCTCACCTTGCAGCTGGGGTCATAACCCCAGCTCTCCTGCAGCATCAGGTGCAGCCTCTTTTCTGGGTGTGCAGATGCTGACTGGTGCGGGTACAATGCATGTTGTGGGTGGTTTCGAGTTTATTACCTGTGTCCACTCTCTCAGCCCATCCTGAAGCCTCCTGAACGCTTCTGTCACATCTTTAACGCATATTCATACTCACATACACAGCCTGGTCTAGAGGGACGGAAGGGTAAGGAGGCCGCCCAGGGTGCCTGATAGCACCTTTGTAAAGAGACACATTCGGTGACCCCCAGGTGGGAGAGATCTGCGGTTAAGACCAGGTCACTTGGAACACCAGGAAGGACAGGCTGGGTCTTTGTCCCTCTTTTCTGTTTTCTTGTGACGTTGCCTCTCCTCTCTGGATGAGGCCAGAGCTGAGGGAGGAGCTTACGTCAGGCTCATGAGTCTTGGTCCCCATCTCTCCTCCCCACCCTGGCCATTGTCCGGAGCCAGCTCCAGACCTAGTAGACTTCTGGCTTGGTATTGTATGGCCTCTTACCTCTGAAAATAGCAAGATGCTACCACCTTGAACTTTGCTTATAGCCATGACAACTAAAGCCAAATGCCACAGTAGTCAAGTCTATAGTGATGGCAATGAAGACCCTCACCTGGGATTCTAGTCACTTCTCTCACCAGCTGGGGACATCTCCCCCCCCCCCATCCAGAGAACAATGACAGTCTGAGCTGTCACTGATCATCTGATCTTTGGAGACATTGGACAAGTGGAACTTTCACTGGAAAGGGGACTCCATGAGGGGAGCAGGAACTCTGTGGCGATGCATCTGTTTTGGGGTCACCCATGCTCCCGTAAGTAACCCCTCATCCGTGCTCTGAAACAAACCCAGTAAGTCTCACCAAGCAGGGCTATAGCGGAATCATGCTGTGGCTGGCCATTGGTGCCCACTGGGGTGGGGACATTCCTGTGTCTCCCCAGGAAAAAATGATTGCAGCACCTGCAGAAAAAGGGGTAGATATTACCACAGACTCCGGAGCTCATCCCCAAAGCACAGCTACCCTGCAAGGCAGCAGGACCCCTGCAGGGCTCGCTGGGGACAGGAACGGGGGACAGGGTGGCAGTTTGTTATACATGACAGCTCTCTGAAAAGGGCACAGCATTTACTTTAGCAAATCTGAGATAGGACCACAGAGCTGACTGCAGTGGGTAAATACCAAGGGTTAAAAGGCAAGTCCTGCGTCACCACCCTTTGGAAAGGACGGGAGCTGGGCCAGCAGGGACTGGAGGCATTCAGAATTAGGATCCGGATATCTCAGCCACACACCTTAGGGACGAAATGGACCAGCTCTATTTCAGCATCGTAACGTTCCCCGGAGCTGGACCCAAATGATCTCTAATCATTACAGAATTTCGGATTTCTGGGCCTGTTTCCAAGCCTGCTATTAAGCCTGTTCATCAAAAGTAGCCACAGCGGGTGCCAGGGACTGACCCTCAAAGGAGGTAGACTTGCAGGAGCAGTCCTGAGAGCCCCATCCCCTGCACTCGGGGTTCAGGGTCCTCCTTGTTCTCTCTCTGCAGGCCTCATCCCTTCAGCTCCTTATTGCTTAACCTCAGCAAGGGGTCACAGATCAGCTTCTGCTTTCTGAGTTCTTCCTTTTGGTGGAATCCCCTCCCTCACCAAACTTCACTCAGGAGTAGGGTGGGGTCTTTCTTTGGTTGTGACATGCTTGTTGACACTACTGAGGGGGAATGCTGAATGTCCCTGAGATGGCTAATTTGGTGCCAATTTATCCGAGCCCTGAGACCCAGTTGTTTGGTCAAGCATTTGTCTGTTTCCTTGAAGACAGTTTTTTTAATTTTTAATTTAATGAATTAATTTATTTATTTTTTGTTTTTCGGAACAGGGTTTCTCTGTGTAGCTTTGGAGCCTGTCCTGGAACTCACTTTGTAGACCAGGCTGGCCTTGAACTCACGAGATCCTCCTACCTCTGCCTCCCGAGTGCTGGGACTAAAGGTGTGTGTCACCAACGCCCTGCTGAAGATATTTTTTAAAAGATGAGATTTATAATTATTTCAATGGTTGCTGAGAAAAGCAGATCATGTGAATGTGCCCCATGACAGAAGGTGAGGGCCCTTGGGTAAATACTGATGGTGGCACACACCTTTGATCCCAGCACTCCTGTCTGAGGCAAAGGGAGGTAGAGGCAGGCAGATCTTTGTAAACTTAAGCCAGCCTGGTCTACACAGAGTTTCAGGCCAGCCAGGGCTACACAGTGATACCATGTCATACCACACACACACACACACACAAAAATCCTAATTTATGACTTAACATTATGAAGCAAAGAACCTGCAAAGATGCCACTTTTGTTTTCTGTGACTATCTACCTCTGGGCTTGGGGCCTACCCCTAAGAGTGGTTTGCTTCCCCGGTAACACTCCCTTGGAGAAAACTACATTTTTCATCTGCAAGTGGCTATCAATTGAAGATCATGATTTCCAACTCATCGTAAGAGCATGGGGGTTGCTTGAGCGGCTATGCCCAGCTTTGTTGGTTCTTAGAATCTGAACTCAGGCAACACCTGAGCCAGCTCTCCATGGGGATTCTGGGGACCGCATGATGCAATTGTACGGTTTTTGTCCTTTCGATTCTGGCCCAGGTCAATGATTATTCCACAGGTTTTAGGGTAAAGTGACAACCGTGTGCAACATCCACGTTGTGGCATATTCCTTTTTCCAGCTGAATAATTTTCCATTATATGGCTAGACCACACTTTGATTATCCAGTCATTAAATATTTTAGTCATTTCCACCTTTTACACCACTGCTGTGGGCAGACGGATGTGTCTCCTGCAGACTGCTTCATTTAGGAAGCTGTGGCTATCCAGGTAACCACTGTCTTGTAGACTTCTGTGTAGTCTTCCCCATGGCATTTGGAACCCCGGGACCTCACAATGCTAGAGTGAGTGCAATGCTGCACATACTCCTGATGGGAGATGTGATTCTGTATATATGTTTCTCATACTGGTTAATAAAGCTCTGTGGCCAATAGAAAACTAGATAGGCGGGGCTAGGAGACTAGGAGAAGGAAAGAGGAAGTGGGAGTTGGGGTCGAGATGTAGCCCAGGGAAGAAGGAGGACACCTGCCGCAGCTCCCCGATAAGACGACCACGTGGAAATACTTAGATAAGTAGAAATGGGTTAATAATTAAGGCAGAGCTAGCCCATAAACAATAATGGTAATTGGCCAACAGGATTGTATCAAATACAGAGTCTCTGAGTGTTATTTGGGGCCGGCACGCCAGACTGGCGGGTTGGCCGGCTGGCGGAAGCATACATGCTACAGATTGGCGCCAAACCTGCCGTAACATACTCCCAGGCTCTATATAATTGCTTCTCACTTCAGAGCCTCCCTGAGTGTTTGTGAGCACAAGGGCTGTGGGTTTAGAGCCTTCACCCCGACACTGCTGAGAATGTCCATGCACGCATGATCTTACCCCTGTCTTATCAATGAGGGAACTGAGCCATGGGGATGATGTGTATCTCCTAACCCACCAGGCAAGTTTTAAACCCAGCTCATCTGATGTCCTAACCCAATGGCACCATAGCTTCACCAGACCATAATTATCATCCGTCACACACAACTGCCATCTCACAGCAAGTGACGCACATATGTGGGGCTGAGCCTCACAAAACCATTCTCTCTGACTCCTACAGTGAGTTTGGGATATGGACCTCCCTCCCCACGTGGGCGTGCTAGGGCTTTCCTTTCTTTGAATGCAGCTTCAGGCAGCCATCCCACAGCTCAATAGCGACACTGTGACATCATCAGCTCAGAAGAGTGAAGTGTCTGCTCAGCCCTGAGTGAATCAGACAAGAAGGATGTTAGGAGCCAGGGGGCTAAAAGCCCCTAAAAGTTTAAAGCAATCCTGCCAAATGGCTGATTGGCCCCAATGAGGTTAGTCTAATCAATTATTAAGCAACACTTTAATATTTTAAGAGTCTGCTCAATCACAGAGAAATGAAAGCATTTCATGATTTTTTTCCTCTTACATGCATCCAAACAAACAAACAAACCCTAAAACAAACACAGATATAGAAGGATCTCTTTTTCAATATCCTCTCTGTCATTTTTATCTTGGAATCTCTTGCTTTTCCTACCCCATCCAGAACAGCAGAGCCCCAGTGTGTGCTGAGAAGATGCTTGTAAACAGACTGAGTTCTGTTGGGCTAACTCCCAAAACTCCACCTTGGTTTTATGAGCAACCTGAGCTGTTCCTAGCTTACTAATTGTGTTTTAATCAGAATGGCCCCTATCGGCTGAGACGTTTAAATACAGTTGATGGAACTGTTTGAGAAGGATTAGGAGGTGTGGCCTTGTTGGAAGAAGTGTGTCAGGGAAGTGAACGTTGAGGTTTCTTTTTTTAAAAAAATATACATTGGTGATTTGCCTACAAATGTCTCTGTATGTGGGGGTTGGATCCCCTGGAATAGGTGTTCTAGACAGTTGTGAGCTGCATGGGGTGCTGGGAATCAAACCCAGGTCCTCTGGAAAAACAGCCAGTTCTCTTTCCACTGAGCCATCTCTCCAGCCCAACTTTGAGGTTTCAAAAACCCATACTATTCTCAGTTCTCTCTCTCTCTCTCTCTCTCTCTCTCTCTCTCTCTCTCTCTCTCTCTCTCTCTCTCTACACACACACACACACACACACACACACACACACACACACACACACACAGAATGTAAGCTCTCAACTAGCAACATGTCTGCCTGTCTGTTGCCCTGCTGCCTTTCATCATGGTCATGGACTCACCCTCTGAAACTGTAAACCCAAATAAACTTTTTCTTTAAGTTTCCTTGGTCATTCATGATATTTCTCCACAGCAATAGAAGAGTAACTAAGACACTGGAGTCACCACAGTCTGTCCTCAGAGCTCCTGGAGCTGGGCCATGTGAACAATGCCAGCATCTCCTTGACCTGTTCTCCCTCTCCTGCTCTGTAAGTCCAATCCTTCTAGAATCAATAACCTAGAATCTGAGTAGAAGATGAGGAGAGCTAAAGTGTAGAGTACATGCTACATTATAGGCATAATCCTAAAGTAAGAGGGGATTAACTGTCCATCTTATTCTTTTTTAATCATTTTTTTATTTTACCATCTTATTCTTTGATCAAGTCTCCATTTGAGTCTAATGCTCTTAATACTCATACATACATACACGCATGCATACATACATACATAGATTCATCTATTTATCCACCCATCTACCTACCCACTCATCTTAACCACCTGTCCATCCATTTACCCATCCTTCCAACCATTGACCCATCTACCTAGCATATATATCAATAATCTACCACTGACCCACCCATTTATCCACATATCCACAAATGCATTGACCTATCTACATACTCACCCATCTTTCCACCCATCTATTCATCTACCTACCCATCTATCCATTTACCAATCCACCACCAATTCATCCCTTAACACAGCCACCTATGCATCCATCCATCCATCCATCCATCCACCTATCTATCCATTGGCCTGTCTACTACCCACTAGCTTATCACCTATCCACCCATTTTCCATCTATTGACTATCTACCCACCCACCCACCCACCAGTCATCTACCATCCACACACTGACCTATCCACCTACCCTCCCATCTAGCTACCAACCATCTACTCATTGACCAAGATATCCACCATTTATCTTTCCATTCATCAATTCATCCACCTACCGGGCATCCACCAGACCCAATACCTACCCATCCGTAATCCATCTATGCACGCACTCACCCCCCCCATCCATCTCCTGATTGGTTTCTTTGGCAAATGAACTAGAATCTTAAGTCTTTCAGAGATCACAGCTGGACTAATAAGCTGGACTAATAATAAAACTTGGGAACTTATTTGTAGAGTTTGTTATATGTAGCTTTGGGATTTGGTTGATGAGTTGATCCTGAACTGCCTTTGTGCCACTTTATTTATTTATTTATTTTGGCATTGGTCCTAGACTTGTTTACTGGGTCTCTGTCTTTCTTGACTGACTTTCTGGCAGCTTTCTTCTTGTTTTCATCTTTGGGTGTCATGGTGAAAATCAGTAAGCAGTGATGACCACTGATGGTGGACAAAAAGAAACATCTAGTTTTTAGCTTGTTGCATAAGGACACCCAAGCCTTCCCGGGGCTGTGAGTGAGGATCACTCACTCTTCCAGATGCTGGACAGCCTCCAGCGTTTCCTGCCTGCCATCCTCCAGAGGAAGATGATTGGAGGGTGCGCATCTCAGGGTTTCTGTCACTGTGATAAAATATTGTGACCGTGAACAACTTGAAGAAAAAGGATTGATTTCAGCTCAAATTCCCAGGTCCCACTGCACCGCTAAGGGAAGTGAGGGAAGATACTCAGACAGGGTAGGAAGCTGAAGGAGCTGTTGATACGGCCCTGAGGGGGCCCTGCTCACTGGCTTGCTCTCTGCTACACCCCAGCACCACTAACCCAGGAGTGGCACCACCCGCGATGGGCAGGTCCTCCCATGTCAATTACTAATTTAAAAATGCGCTTCAGGCCCATCTGGTAGGGGCATTTTCTCAACTGAGCCTCCTTCTTCTCAAAGGACTCCAGCTTGTGTCAAGCACAGGGGGTCAAGGCTTTGTGACATTTCCCATTAATTATTCAAAATCACCTATCTTGTTTAGATCATACATCCTAATTAATGCAGACCTTCAAGACTGTTTTGTGTTTGCAAAGTTTTCTGAAACAGGCCAACACTCTAAACTTTGACGGCCTCTGCCTCCCAACCCAGATCCTCTCTCTCTTTGTCCGCTGGGGTTCCCTAGCCCCCTGGCTTCTGCACAGTCTTACCACACAGCAGAAAAAACAGGAACCAACTTTGACTTTTCTGAACTTAAGCCTCACCAGCCGAGAGCATTTTGTAATTGATTTGCCTCCATACAATTCACAGGTGACTAGCATGCCCCCAAACTCCTAAGCTGCTCCTGGCAACCCACTCTGCTGCCTCTGCACGCACACACGCTGTCTGCTGCACACGTCACTGCGAGTGGGTGGATGTAAGGCTAGAGCCTCGACACCCAACATGAAGGCTGAGCTGGCCCTAAGCCTTTCCCTGCGTTCCTTGGGTTCAATAACAGGGTTTGCTTTAACTCCTCAGTCAGGGGATCTGTATATCCTAAAGACGGTCCCTGAAATATTTATCAAGAAGAGGATCTATTTTTAACTGGGGCTGATTTCAGTTCTATTATTCATACAGACTTGCAGGGCAGGCCGCATGCTTTTGTGCTGGTGAGAGTGAAACAGAGCTGAGGCTTATCTGCAGCTGGAGCCTATAGCCCGGGGAGGGCAGGGTGTTTCCAGGGGGCGGGGCAGGTTAGGAACGGCTTGGTGTTACCCTCAGGATCTCCCAAACCTCCTTCCTTGGTCAGGTCATTCTGCCCTCTTTTTAAAAACAAAGTCACCCCCACCTCCCTGCCAGCCCCTGAGGCTCCCTCTTCCAGAGAGATGGGCCTGGGTCACCAGAAGCCATCCAGTGTGGCCGCCTCAGCCTGTGTAGTGCAGGGCGAGCCATCCCTATTAAACAAAGCACCTGCTTCCCTGGCGGGCTCCCGCTGACAAGGTCTTGAAAAACAAGCTGGAACCTGTCAGAACCAGAGCAAGCACACACTGTGTTACCCTCTAAGCCAGGAAGGACAGCTGTCGAAGGAGCCAGAGGGATGGCCTGTGAGGGGCACAGTTGGGAACCCTGTACTCACCCTCCCTTGAAGTCTCTGGGTAATCTAATGAGCACAGGCCCACCGGGAGCTGGAAGGAGGCCTCCTGATCAGAGGAAAGAGCATGCTGGGGTCAGGACCATGACAAAGACACGGTGCCTTGAGACAGATCGGGGACCCAGGGAAGGCCCCTTGGCCACTCTTGGTTCCAGAGATTTGGTTGAAAATGAGAACCCCCAATAGCCCAGGTCTCCCAGACATTTCCAAGACCAAGGATATTCTGTCCTTACTTCTTGTCTTTCTGTCCTGTTGGCCTGAGGGCAGAGGATGGGCAGACACAGTCTCATCTGGCACCAGTGCCTGAGGCACTCTCTGAGTTCACACACACACACACACACACACACACACACACACACACACACACACACCCGCCCCAAGCCTAGGCATTTTCAATTGTTTGTGGTTGCCAGCCTGCAAGTGAACGGTCCATTCTGTAGACCCCTGCCCACTCTCGCCAGGGACACTGTCCCGTCAATGTTCACACAGGCTCTGACTCCTCAGGAATGGCTCAGATGTCCAGGGTAACATATGGGGTCCCGTTGTCTTAGGAAGACCTTTCCTGCTCCTACAGGTTAGAGAATGGGAGGGGGCTGTGCAGGTACCTGACCCCTGGCTTAACTCCATGCCAGCCTGACCTTGGTGAAACCTGGGTGGCTGACAAGGTTGGCCTGGAGGTCCTCAGGCGAGGAAGATGGGCACTGAGACATGGAGATCAGCCCAAAGGCTGTGTAAAACTCAATTATGCATCTCTGTGAGTGAGCGGGGCTGAGAGTCTTCTGGCCTCGGGGAAGGTGGCTGGGTCAGCGTGGCTTGGGCTGGCTAGCTCTGTTCATTCTGACCTTCCTTCTGGCTCTCAGCTGGACAGCAGGAGGCAGGAGAATGGTACAGAGCCTCCCTGCTGACACAGACAGAGATGGGGGGGATGGGGACACACTCACCATGCATGGGAACCTCCAATTCCTGCTCCTCTCAGCTCTGTCCCTACAGCACACACGGTGGACAAACCCTTAGAAACATGGGATGTGGCCCCTCAGGCCTAAACCAACACTCCGCCTAGAGACCCTCTTCCATGGCTCCAGCGCCTCTCTTCCGGTTCCTCCTCCCTTCCTTCCTTCCTCTTTCCTCCTTCCTTCCTCCTTCCTTCCTTCCTTCTTCCTCCTTCCTCCTCCCTCCTTCCTTCCTCCTTCCTCCTTCCTTCCTTCTTCCTCCTTCCTCCCTTCTTTCCTTCCTTCTTCCTCCTTCCTCCCTTCCTTCCTTCCTCCTTCCTTCCTTCCTCCTTCCTTCCTCCTTCCTCCTTCCTTCCTTCCTCCTTCCTTCCTTCCTCCTTCCTCCTTCCTTCCTTCCTCCTTCCTTCCTTCCTCCTTCCTTCTTCCTCCTTCCTTCCTTCCTCCTTCCTTCCTTCCTTCTTCCTCCTTCCTTCCTTCCTCCTCCCTCCTTTCTTCCTCCTTCCTTCCTTCCTCCTTCCTTCCTTCCTCCTTCCTTCTTCCTCCTTCCTTCCTTCCTTCTTCCTCCTTCCTTCCTTCCTCCTCCCTCCTTTCTTCCTCCTTCCTTCCTTCCTCCTTCCTTCTTCCTCCTTCCTTCCTTCCTTCCTCCTTCCTTCCTTCTTCCTCCTTCCTCCTTCCCCCTTCCCTCCTTCCTTCTTCCTTCCTTCCTCCTTCTTCCTTCCTTCCTTCCTCCTTCCTTCCTTCCTCCTTCCTTCCTTCCTCCTTCTTCCTTCCTTCCTTCCTTCCTTCCCCCTTCCCCCTTCCCTCCTTCCTCCTTCCTTCCTTCCTCCTTCTTCCTTCCTTCCTTCCTCCTTCCCCCTTCCCTCCTTCCTCCTTCCTTCCTTCCTCCTTCCTTCCTTCCTTCCTCCTTCCCTCCTTCCTCCTTCCTTCCTTCCTCCTTCCTTCCTCCTTCCTTCCTTCCTCCTTCCTTCTTCCTCCTTCCTTCCTTCCTCCTTCCTTCCTTCCTTCTTCCTCCTTCCTTCCTTCCTCCTCCCTCCTTTCTTCCTCCTTCCTTCCTTCCTCCTTCCTTCTTCCTTCTTCCTTCCTTCCTCCTTCCTTCCTTCCTTCTTCCTCCTTCCCCCTTCCCCCTTCCCTCCTTCCTCCTTCCTTCCTTCCTCCTTCTTCCTTCCTTCCTTCCTCCTTCCTTCCTTCCTCCTTCCTTCCTTCCTCCTTCTTCCTTCCTTCCTTCCTTCCTTCCTCCTCCCTTCCTTCCTTCCTCCTTTCCCCTTCCTTCCTCCTTCCTCCTTCCTTCCTCCCTCCCTCCCTTCCTCCTTCCTTCCTTCTGTGTCCTAACTCAATCAGTCCCCTTTCTTCTCTGCAGCTCCCTGGATGCTTCCAGGTCACTCACTGTCCTCCCTGCAGTCTCCTGGTAAATGCCCAAAGTGTGTCACCCTACCCAGGGCCACAAGGTCACAGCTGAGGGTCTTTTGCTGAATGCCTGTCCCAGCTGTCCCTGCTACTGCAAAGCAGAAAATCTCCCTCTTCGGTCAAAGCTACTCTTCTCTCTGAGGTGTGTAACCAGGCAGCGTTTTAGTCCCTCTGCCGAGGGTGAGTTAGACTCTAGGGGTAGCAGGGACACCTGAGCTTGGGGTAGAAACAACCCTCTGCACGTTGTGGGGGGCTCACCACTGATGAGGAACAATCTTGGCCCGACTCAGCTGAGGGCTTGGGTGCTGGTTGCTCCAGGGAGTCAAGGCCAATGGCATCGCCACTTGTTCACCGGGGAGTGGACGTGCAGTGTGCTGTAGCTCACCTTGAAAGGAGATGCCTCTCCGTGGCCCAGACTTAGCTTGGGTGTCCTTTTCTGCATGCGTGTGAGCAGCTGGGGTTGAAGGAAATACGGTGTAGGGTCCGGTACTGTTACTGTTTGGCTTCCTCCCTAGGTCTGTGTTGTATGCCGGGGTCCAGCCTACCCTGCTCTGCCCCTGGCCCAGAGTTGCAGAGCCCAGAGGCTCCTGACCCAGGCCCAGAGCTGGAGATTCCCCTGCCTCCCCATCTTGGCTGAGGGCTGCCTTGCAGCGTGCCAAGGTGCTGGGGTGCAAATGCTGTGTAGAGCCTCTGGGCGGCCAAGTTATTTCCTTTATTTATGTCTCTCTGTGGAGTGGCTTGAGGCTTCCCAGTAGCAAAACACTTGAGAATCGATCGAAAGCAGCCAGGGTCTTGACCACAGGAATCCTGGAAGCTGGAGACTCAAGAGCCTATGCTTAGCTCTGTGGAGATGTCTCTGAGAAGACAGGAAGGCAACTGGGCACTGAAGGAGAGGCTGGGGGCCTGAACGGGTGGGTGATTTGAGCTGCAGAGCAGACTGCGTGTTGTGGCCATGGTCTTATTGTGGGTGGCCCAACCAAAGCGGGCTGAGAATCCATCTGGTGTAATGGTGGACTGGGCTGCCTGGGTAGCTTTCCACCTGTCCTGCACTCACAGGCTTCAGAAAGGGTGAGGTACATGGGCCACAGCACAGAATCTGTCAGGACTCAGACCAAGGCTTGGGAGAGGGGCAGTATGTGCTTTCAATTGTCTGCTTAATTTTTGTAAAGACAGAGTTCATTGTGCAACTGTGGCTGGCCTGGCACTTGCAGTGTAGACCAGGCTAACCTCAAACGCTCACGCAGAGATCCTTCCATCCTGCCTCTGCCTCCCAAGTGCTGAGATCAAAGGCATGCACTACTACACACAGCCTCGTAGTCTTAAACTTTGGGGTGCCCGGAGGGACCCTTGTGCCTTCCACATACCACACACACATAGCCACATCACTTTCCATTTGCCTGGACTCCCAGATGAGGCACCATCCACTGAAAGGCATGTAATAGCCTGCATGGCCTCTGCCTCCAGACCTTTGAAACTGGCAGAACAGAAACCACCTGCAGCTGGCTCATACGGATGAGGAGCTTGTTGGAAAGGCATCAGGGACCCAGTAGAAGCCGAGCGTTGGGGACCCCTTACCTGACACAGCCTCATCTGGTACAGAAATTTGGGATCATTTGCCCTTAATGGCAAGCCTGTCTTCTTGCTCTCTGCTAGGTCATGGATCAGTGGACAACCCCTCAGTGGCCCAGTGACCACCTAGAAGATGTGAAATGCCCCGGCCAGAAGTGACATCCAACAGGATTGGAGGACTAGAGAATGAAATGGATGATTTGAGCAGCTATGCAATGGAGCGTACGTCTTGAAATAGAAGGTTCCGGGGTTTCTGGGTTGGTGGCCACAACAGGGTGCAAGGAGAGCCCAGGGGCTGGTGCCTCTCACCTGAGCAACAGCCTTTGTAACTAACCAGCTCAGCATCTTCTGGAGGTATGGAGCCATTCACCTGCAAAGCTGACTGGTGATTCAGGACCCTGTGATTGACAGTCTGGCCCCAGGACACTGTGATTGACTGTCTGGCCCCAGGACCCTGTGATGGACAGTCTGGCCCCAGGACCCTGTGATTGACAGTCTGGTCCCAGGACCCTATGATGGAAGTCTGTTCGGACACACAGATGAAAACTATGCACTTGTGGCTGATGTGAGAGTTTGTCTCGCTGAGGGACAGGAACTTGGAACTTTGCAGTCTATGATGACTCCAAAGAGTTAGTTTCATAACAGAAGTAGATTACTGGATGATCATCTGGTGTCTTAAGAGATGGAGGAGTGGAGATCACTGACCCAGGCCTGACAAATGGGGAACCTGCATAAGACCAAACTAGACTCCCTTAATATAGGTGACAATGGTGTGACTGGGACAATTTATGAGGTCCAAGACCTAACACCAATGCACAAACTGACTTAGTGGAGCCCATTCTATATGGAGAGATGCCTTGCTCAGCCTACACACAGATGTGTGGGGGTGGTGAGGTGTCTTGGTCCTGCCTCAACAGGATGATGGGACAGACTTAGCAGACTTCCTAGGGGAGGACTTATCCTCTGTGGAGAAGATGGGAGAGGGGGGAGTGGAGGGAGTGGGAGGGAAGGAGGGAGGGGGAACTGGGAATGTGAGAGAGAGAGAGAGAGAGAGAGAGAGAGAGAGAGAGAGAGAGAGAGAGAGAGAACTGGCCACTTAGGGGGCCCACATGTCTTCAATAGGTCAGAACACGGTCTAAATGGCAATGACACTGTTGGTGTGTCCATCACAACTCTCCCCTTCAGAAAGCTTGACAGTGAACAGGCTCAGGAAAGCTGGGCAGGAGAGAACAGGGCTCCAGGAGCCAGCAGACCCGGGCTGGGGGAGGCTGGGACGCAGGATAAGCTCCCAAAGCTTTGGCTTATGCGTCTGGGCAAAGCGGCAGACTGTGGGGTCCAGCATGTCAGTTTTAGAATTCACACATGAAAGAAGCAAATGGGCCACGAGCCACTGAGTGACAGCCAGGTCTGGCTCCCTCCCACGAGAGGGTTTACACTATGTCAGAGGTGAGGCTGGTGCAAGTTCTGTGTGGCTGGCTGAACTGCAGGGGACCCTGAAGCAGTGAGTGTGCAGAGCCAGGAAGTAGAATGCGGCTGCTGGGCACTGGGGAATGGACATGAGAAGCCGTTGCTCAAAGGAGACAAGGTGCCGGGCAGTGGTGGCTCACGCCGTTAATACCAGCACTCAGGAGGCTGAGGCAGGCGATCTCTGTGAGTTCAAGGCCAGCCTGGTCTACAGAGCGAGTTCCAGGACAGGCTCCAAAACCACAGAGAAACTCTGTCTAAAAAACAAAACAAAAAGTGACAAGGCTTCAGTTTGGGATGATGGGAATATTCTGCCCCGGAGATGAATGGAGATGATGGTTCCCGCACGGCAATGGAACTAGGCTTACTCTCACTGACAGTGAACTTTAAAACAATGGCTAAGGCAGCTAATGCAGAGTTTAAATTATAAACTAAGAAGAGAGACTTAAAAAAAAAAAACATGAGCCACAGGCCAGCCAGGGTTACATAGTAAGGCCCTGTCTCGAGTGCTGGGGTACAGTGACCCCACACTGGGCTGCTCTAAGAATCCTCTTCCTTCCTGTCCCTTACCAGCCACACAGGAGCCTGCAGAGCCTGGGACAGTTGCTGCTGCCTGCCTACCTGCGAGCACTGTGTTGTGAGCATCCTGGGGGAATGAAGATAGACAACACTGTAGCACTCTTGGGCTATTAAACAGTGGCCTCCAAGAAGTTGCAATGTACCCAGGGACCTTTGGCAGGGAAACAGAAAAGGGCCTGGTGCCAGCCAGAAGGAGATCTTGTCACTTGGAAAGCGACCCTACATAGTTTCAACAATTCATCAGAAAACTTTGCGATAGACACAATGATGGGTTGGTGATGGGCTGGGCCACACTTAAGCCTCATATCATGAACCGAAAAAATGGACCTGGGCAAAGAGCGTTTGGAGAACGGCTGGACCCATTTGCTCCTCTTCCCAATGTGGCTGCAGTGAAGAAATCTCTCTGCTTTCACATTGTTTGACTCTTTCATCGGCCGTTGAGGATGAGAGGCCAAGACAAACTCGCTGAGGCTGCCAGAGCCTGGGCCGTGCCCGAATTCCTCAAAGGAGGAAACATCCAGCACAGCTAGCGTTTCCCCAGTGCTTCTGCCCACTCTAAGAGCACAGGGCAGGCCAGCAGGGTGGGCCCCAGCCTGAGAGAGGCGCATGAGCTGAAAGCTGGCACCCCGAGTTCTGTGCCTCCTCAGGGAAGCACATCCTTGACTAACTGTACTCGCTCGGCAGGATTCGTCCACAGGGCCAAGTCCTTTATTATCCTGGGCAGTTCTTGAATCTAGAAGGACCCACTGGCCTGGCACACACTTACTCCCTAGGTGGCCCGGCCTCAGCTGTGAGTCCCAGAGCACCACCCCAGGCACCCCACTAAAAACAGCACTGGCAGGGGCATTGTGTCCTGCCCGGTTGACTGGGAGGAAACCGAGGTCTTGTAGGTTGTAAGGAGACAGGAGCCTCTGCGCCAGGGCTGGATTGACAGCTGAGGACTGTGAGCAGGAGTGTGCACCAAGGCGGTGTGGCTTGTGTCCCCGTGCTGCTGCCCGTGATATGTGACAGGAGACAAACACCAGATAAGAGCCTTTGTGTGGGACAGTGAGGGAGGATGGGGGGAGGACGCCCACACAGTGGCCTCTCGAGGTGGGCACTGAGGGTGGGTGAGCCGCTAAACGCTTCAGGAGCAGCAGATCAATTGTGCAAAGCAATTTGTCCTCTCTCCCCGGCTGGCCCCAGGGGGCTTAACTTAATCACTCTGGAACAATATCAGAAGATGGCTGGGATGCACAGATCCCCACTTCCCGAAAGGAAACAATTGAGTGGACAGGAGAGTCCCCAGGGCAGAGTCCAGACAGCTTCATCAAGTCCCCCAGTGTCCCCTACGCTTGTTCCCCCAACCTTCACCTCTCATGTGGTTCTTCCTCCCTCACCGGGGAGAGCAGAACCAAGCACGGTGGCGGCTCTGGGCTGGCAGCAAGGGAGGGTATGAGGCTGCGTGGAGACAAGCCCACCTTCCATCCTCTCAACGGCCAGTAAGACTCACAAGGAATACACTGCCGTGGCCCTCCAGACACCAACGTTTTCCTCTGGGTGTCTTCTGGTCTGGTTCTGTCACCCCACGCCTACCCTCGGCCACACCACGGTGACGGTGACGGTGATCATGGGCTGAGCTGCAGGGTGGTGGGGTATCCTGAGCTCACAGACACACAACCTTTCAGAAGGCACACAGCCAGAGGCGTGGGGACACAGTTGTGGCTCTGTCTGCAGATCTGGAGGGTCACAGAGGACACAGCCTCCAGAGGAAAATACCATCCCAGCCACCTGGCCCTCCTCCAGAGCCTGTGTTCCCAGGAGCAGCCCTCTAGTGAAAAAAGAAAGAAAAAAATAGAAAGACCCGTGAAGAAATATTTTCTATGAATGGTCCCAACCATGCTGATCCTGCCCGCAGCAGTAGCACCAGCCAGCACACAGACTCGCCGATGAGATGGGGGAAGGGGGGTAACCCCTCCTGCCAGCCAGGAAGGCCCCTTCCCCTGGGGCACGGGATTCCTCTCTCCTACACCTACTCACCCCCAATCCGAAAGCTGTCCCTCCCTCTATCTGCCTCCCTTCCATCCTTTTAAGGAGAACACTGTAGATTTAAACCGCAAATTAAATTTTTAATGAAACCACACAAGAGTAGAGCCCAGTATGGTGCAATATTGATGAGATTGCAGTGTCCGGCCCACAGGAGCTCACCCCAGAAAGCTTTTTAGGATGTTATGCAATATGGAGCCAAATTAATTACTGGCATCAAAGCTCTGTTCCTCTGTAGAGCTGCTGGGCCAGTGGGTGTAAAACGGGCACTTGTCATTGTTGTCAGTTCCAATGGCAGTCACAGGAAGAAGGCAATGACTTCACAGAACCAAATACGAGCAGTGTGATGCCCAGGGTGGTGTAGAGGAAAGAGGGCAGGGAGGGGGCAAAGAGGCGGGAGAGAGAGAGAGAATATGAATGCAGAGAGGGAAAAGGATAATAATGGGAGAGATGTGTGTACTTAGGGGGATGGTGAGAATGAGAGGGAGGGAGGGAGAGAGAGAGAGAGGGAGGGAAAGAGAGAGGGGAGAGAGGGAGGGAGGGAGGGAGAGAGGGGGAGAAAGGGAGGGAGAGGAGAGAGAGGGAGAGAGAGGGGGGAGAGAGAGAGAGAGAGGGAGGGAGGGAGAGAGGGGAGAAGGGGAGAGAGAGAGGAGGGAGGGAGAGAGGGGGAGAAGGGGAGAGAGAGGGGGAGAGAGGGGGGAGAGAGAGAGAGAGAGAAGGAGAGAGAGGGAGGGAGGGAGAGAGGGGGAGAAGGGGAGAGAGAGGGAGGGAGGGAGAGAGGGGGAGAAGGGGAGAGAGAGAGGGAGAGAGAGAGAGAGAGGGAGGGAGAGAGGGAGAGAGAGAGAGAGAGGGAGAGAGAGAGGGAGAGGGAGGAAGAGAGAGTGTGTGTGTGTGTGTGTGTGTGAGAGAGAGAGAGCGAGAGGGAGGGAGAGAGGGAGAGGGAGGGGAGAGAGAGCACGGCCCAGAGTGAACTACAAGCTGGCTGCAGCAGAATGCAGTAATTCCCCCTGGCCACGGCTTGGCTCCTGTCGCTCTCTGCCTCTCCTGCCTGTACTCCCAAGCATCCCCTACTCAAAGGGGTCAAGGGTGGGACCTAACACATCCAGATGGGCATCAATCACTGCCATGACTTCCCCACGGGGACCCTTGGCCCCCACGAGAGCAGAATCCACACCGGGGTGTAAGGGTGCAGGTGCCAGCGTCTGGCCAGGACAAAGTGAAGTTCCTGGTGGCCACGTTCCCTTTGTTGTCCACCCAGCAGCAGCCAGCCTAGATGATCCCTACAGCCCACCCAGTCCAACGCGGCCTGGGAGGAGATGCACCCGTGCAGGCACCGAGCCTGCCAGAGCCGCCTGGGAGAACAGGTAGGCTTGGGTCAGGGGGCCACCCAGAACAGGGGGAGGGCAGGCCCCTGTCCCTGGAGCCAGCGTCTATGCTAAGTCATTAGATGCCTTTGTCTGATTCCTCTGCCTAGGAGGCGAAGAAAGCACTGCTCAAAGCTAAAAAGCCAAGGCTCCCAGGTTGCAGTGACTTGACTAAGGCTTTAAGGCCAGAGTAACTACAATGGGGCTTCAGCTTATACACTCAGCCCTGGGCCCCATGCCCAGGCCGGCACCCGAAGCTGATGTTTATTTACAGGACCACTCTCGGGCCTCCACCCTAAGATGCTAAAGGAGCTGGGAAGGGGCCACAGGTCACTTTGTTAGGGTATGGGATGCTTACTGTGAGAACCAGGACTCAGGGTGGATGTGCTGTGGGGACACCTAGTCCCAGCACTTGGGAGGAAGCAGGCACATTTCTATGGGTTTCAGGACAGTTGATCTACATACCCAGGTCCCTTCCAGGACAGTCAGGGATACATAGGAGACCCCATCTCAAAAACTTTAAAGGACAGGTAGATAGGTTCACGGGCTGGGCCTTGGCTGAAGGGGGAGTGGGGTTCCTGAGTAGTTGGCAGAGCCAAGGGCTAAGTGTTGGCCAGCCTTGTCTTTCACACAGAACGAGGCCCCGGTTTCCCAGGTGACATATTTGGGGCATCCTCCTCACCTCATCCTGACTCTTCACCATTGTCCCACCCGACTGGGCTCCCTGCCTGGTACCATCATAAGATGTTCCAGGCCGCTCTGGGGCTCCCCGGGGTCCTAGTGTGGCCTGAGAGTTTCGTATGATCTACAATGAAGGTCCCTGGCCGCTGAGTCTGATTCCTCTGCTCCTCTGCAGGTGCTCCCTATGTGGCTGGGTCCCCCAGGGCGGATCCTGATGCTCGTGGGTGCTTCATTTGAGGAGCAGAGCATGCAGTGGACGAGGGATGAGAGAGCAGGATGGAGGAGGCTGTCAGGGTAAGTGGGACACGCTGGGCAACTGGAGCTCACCCCTGTGGAACTGTCTATAACCACGTCCTCCCCAGGGGCTGTGCTGAGGGGGGGAGTTATGGCTCTCCAAGTCACCGATCCCAGGCATGGACACCCTGTCCCTCCCCCCTTCCAGGAGGGTGTGTGCCTGTGCACAGTATGTACCTGCAGCTAAGGTCAGAGAAGCAGAAGTTGGAGCCCCACGCTGCCTCTTCAGGGTGAGGATACAGCCTGGGGAAATGATGGAGGCTTCAGGAGGCAGGCAGGCAGTGGCAGCTTCTCCCTGGTATGACCAGCATGATCCCGTTCACCTAATGGACAGTACTTGGGGACTGTCCGTGGCAAGAATGGGCACAAGGGGCTGGGGATTTGTGTCTCACTATGTTGCAGAATGACAAAAGGGACCTAAGGAAGGACCTGGAGAAAGTAGGTAAGGTGGCTGAGGCTGGCCTTGCCAAGCATCTACAGGTTCCTGCTGTGGAGCCTTTCCAGTCAGAGCAGGAAATAAAAATTACTCCCATGAAAGGACTTGTGGACCTACAGATTCCACCAAGGAGGACCCACTTCCTCTACTGTCCTGTCCTTCCAGCTGTTTAAGTAGTTTGAGGTCTCCCTTCCTTCCTTCCTTCCTTCCTTCCTTCCTTCCTTCCTTCCTTCCTTCCTTCTTTCCTTCCTTCCTTCCTTCCACACAGGGACGTTTTTGTTTTTGTTGTTTTGTTTTGAGATAGTGTTTCTCTGTGTAGCTTTGGAGCCTGTTCTGGAACTCACTCTGTAGACCAGCCTGGCCTTGAACTCACAGAGATCTGCCTGCCCATGCCTTCTGAGTGCTGGGATCAAAGGTGTGTGCCACCACTGCCCCCACACAGGGATTTTTGAGGATCATCTTGCTCCCATCCCTGGAGCCCCTCTTCATCTGCATGAGCTCCCAGGAAAGATTGTGGTGAGAGACCCTCAGGGCCTGAGAGACACACACACCGAGTCAGCAGGAGGCACTCAGGAGGGGGACACCCAGCTCAAATGGCGTGCTGGCTTCTCTGCTCCTTCTGCACAGCTGGCCAGTTTCCTACCTGGCTGGCTTTGAGACCCTCGCTGACCTGGCCCAGTGGAGCCAACAACGGACCATCGTGTGATAACCGTACTAACCCTGTTGACTGGTACTCACCATGTCCCTCTCCACCTCCATCCAATCTGATTCATGCCCTATCCAGACTCAGGCTGAAGCTGAGCGTTAGGCCTGAGACCTGGGGCGTACACACAGCACCATCCTCCCTCCCCTTCCACTGCTCCAACTCACTGTGGGCTTCACTACGAACAGAACACCCATCATGTCATTTACTGACATTTTTACCCGGGTAGAGGCTAGCCAATAGCCTAGGGACTTTCTCTAGAACACTACAAAATCCTGCTCTAGGGGACTCTGGGACATCAGAGTCTGGCTTCGGACCGACCACCGTGCCATCTTACAGACATCTCCTGGTAATCACTGGCAACGGATGCCAATGTCTTAAGAGAAGTGCTCCAAAGAGTAACTTAAAACCAAGAAAATTCTATCCATCAATTAAAACAAAAAATAGCCAGAGACCTCGCTGTGTCTCTTTCCTGGCACTCAGCAGGCCCCTGACGACTATTCATCCGGTAAGCGGATGAATGAGCAGACTCCGGTGGCCAGGTCCCGCTTTCCTGGAATTGTGTCCTTATGCACATTTACTCAACTGCCTCATTCGAAAAATGGGCAAAATACATCTGGCGGCCTGCCAGCTATGCTACACCCTAAGTTCCTTATAAGCAGCAAAGAGAGGGACCCACACGTGCACGGGGTCCAGGGATTTATCTGAGCCATGCCTTCATTCAGATAGGTGCCATTCCCCTGGTGCAGTGGGGTGCATCGGCTTCACCCCAATTGCTATTCTGTCCTGTGTCAACCAGTGGCCACCCTGTCCGCAGCTGAAGAGGCTTGAGAGTGACTGCATCTGCTAACAGCCCACACTTCCTTTCCTAGTATAAGTGATGGTGTCCACACACAGGCCTTGCAGTGGCCGTAACCCCTCGCCAGTGCCTACCGTTTTTATTCCGAAACACTTTTAAGCCTTGACTCACTTTATATTTCATGTGCTGTCTCCTGGTGTTTGGCAGATGGCGAAATGGACGCACAGGGATGCAGAGAGCTGGCAGGCACCTCCGGTACCCTGCGCACCCACCAGCCATTAGCAGGAAGGAGCATCCCATCTCTAGGACAGAGTTAATGCGGGTGGGGCTTCGCATGGCCCAGTCCAGGCCGCTCCCATTTGCATTTATGAGCTTAGCATCAGAAGAGCAGCAAGAAGAATGATGCAAGGTATTTGGAGGTCCAGAAAGCACCACACAAACACCTGGCAGCTTATCCACTGTTGCATCCTTATAGAAAACTTGAAATGCTGGATTCCCTCCCTGCAGCCTCTTCAACACCATGTTCTGCCAGGGTGGCCTCCCTCGTCACTTGGCTGTACCCCCATTTCCAGGCCGCAAGGTCAGCCTCACGTCCCCAGCACCTGCAGGGTACTTTGGGTCAGCATAGCTTGGGATGTCTTGTCATACAACGTTGAGATCCCACCAAGGAAGATCGAGGCTCTGCAGGAAGGACTCACAGCTCTCTCCCTCTAGACCCACCCAGCCAAGGCCTTCTCTCCTCTGGGAGCAGCACCAGGGTTTCCCTCCCCCAAGACAAAGAGAGCCAGAGCCCCAGCTTAATGTTTATTCTTCTTGCTCCAAACCCAAGCCGAAGCCAACAGGTCCTGAGCTGTCTGTCATTAATTCCCTAAGACGTCCTCAGGTTCGCCTTTCTTCCCCGGCCTCTGCTACCGCCTTCATTCCTTACCACCCCAGGAGAACCTCATGGCTTCTGCTGCCCCTCCAGTCCTTTCTTCTGGGATGGCAGAGCACGGCAGACACAGGACCACTGTTGCCGGTGGGAGGAGGATGGGAGGATAGGCACCCACAAGACGAGGTCCTGGCTGTCAGCCAGGCTCCCTATCTAGCTAAAGTCTGTCTGACTGTTTCTACCACATCCCCATATGACACCCGTTTTGCATTTCATGGCTGACAAGGCAAACACCCTGCCGGGCCTGCTTGTATTGTTCATGACGTTTAATGTTGTCTGTGAGTGTGTGACGTTGGGGATTGAGCACTGGGCCTTGTGCATGCCAGGCAAGCTTTCTGCTATTGACCTACACATATGTAGCTCCTGCATTGATCATGTAGACCACCTTGGGGTCTCCCACACTCTTCCAGACCTTGCTCTGATGTCACCTGGTCACGGGACACTATTTTCCCATGACACCTGGACCTGTTGCTGGCTTGGGCAGTTCGTGCCCAGGAAAGGGGGCTGGGCTCAGTGAGGACTGTGTGTTTGTGTCTGTCTACTGTACTGGATGCAGAGCTCTCAGAGACGGGGGTCGGTGTTCTGTTCATCGCTGGCCCTGGCACCTTGCCTGCTCTCGGCAGATGCTCTGGAAATATTTGCCAAACTGAGAGCAAACATTAGGAATGTTTACACCATGTGAAATGCCCAAGATCTTGCGTGACATCTGAAAACCCTGCCTGGATGAGTCCGGAAGCATTTCGTCCCTGCCTGCAAATGCTTGCCTCAGTGAAAGCCCTCCTAACGCTGGGCTCAGCCCCATAGGAGGACAGGGAGGGCCAGCTGACAGACCCTGGAGGTCTCTGCCCCAGCAAGATTGGGCCAGCAGCTGCCTGCCAGGCTCAAAAGGAGGAAGGGCTCGGGAGAAGGTGGCCCTTCCTGGGAACCCCTAGCAGGGCACAGAGGACCTGGAATGGAATCGGTTTCCTGTGACTACTGAGTCCCCAAGAGCAGTGAGTGCAAACAGTAAGCAGGGCCAGCTTCTGACTGAGAAGAAAGATGAGCTGCCCTGGAGCCTCAGCCATCTGCATTTGACTGTGGGTGCGCTGGGCCCGTCCACACGGAGTCTCTTCCCTCGCCTGGCAAGGACCCCTGACTGGCAAAGGGCTCAGCAGGTCGGAATGCTCATCCCTAGGTTTGAGTGTGTGAGTTCATCACACTCACACACACACTCACACATATACACACATACTCACACACATACACACACATACACACACACATACACTCACACATGCACACATATACACGCTCACACACACATACACACACACTCACACACACACTCTCTCTCACACACATACACACACACACATACACACATACACACACTCACATACTCACACACACACATACACACACACACACACACACACACACACACACACACACACACGGCTACAGGTGCCCATGGGGGCCGGGCAGTTGTGAGCCACTTGTCATCTGTGTTAGGAAGCAAACTCAAGTCCTCTTGAAGAAAGAAATATGCTCTTAACTGCTGAACCAACTCTCCAGTCCAGTAATAAATATTCTGTTCTCTCATTTCAATATTCTTTAAATTAAAAAATACTAAAAATACAACCATCCTCTCTTCCCATCCTCTCTCTCTCTCTCTCTCTCTCTCTCTCTCTCTCTCTCTCTCTCTCTCTCTCTCTCTCTCTCTAGGTTTTTTGAGACAAGGTTTCTCTGTGTACCCCTGGCTGTCCTGGAACTCTCTCTGTAGACCAGGCTGGCCTGTCTCTGATTCCTGAGTTCTGGGATCAAAGGTGTGTGCCACAAGAGCCTGGGTAAGACAGGGTAATGGTCACATACCCTCCATGAAGAGGACAGAGAGACCTTCCCAGCACAGCCAGGGAGCATGTCTTTTGCTTGTCACAGAGCTGGTGGGCGGGGCCTGTCTGGAGAGTGACTGTGAGGAGCAGGTGGGCTGAGGTTGTGACTCAGAGGCCTGTGAGGCTTGCTGCTATCAGAGCAACCCTGCCCCACCCCCTTGGTCCCTAGGGTGCTTAAGGGGAAGGATAAGCTTCATAGGTCCTGGCTGCCTTCTCAAGATTCAGCTAGTCCCTGTGGAATCTCTCCTGGTGGCAGGAAGACCACAGACTGCTGTCTTATGGATACTGTCCCCCCAATCTTGTGTGGGGAATGCAGCCACACAGAAAGTGTCGGTGGCACGGGCATCACTCAGGAGGAAAAAGAGGATGCAGCCAGCACCACCAGAGTACTGAAGAGAATCAGTCGCCAAACAATACAGGAATGGGATGGGGGAAGAAAAAAACAAAAAGCCACACTTCCTCCTCTGCAGGACACTCCCTGACCAAGATGAGAAGCTATCACATCTCAGGAAGACATGGCATGTCCTTAGGGCTCTGTGCCAAGATCCCCCAGTCCTGATGCTCAGTGAGACTCTGTGGTTCTCTTCTTGGACAGAGGGGGGAACGGGCCTCTCTCCACCCACTTTTCCCAGCTTGGATAGCTTTCCCAAAGCACAGGAATGATCTCCATGCTAGAAGGGTTCAGACGCAGGGGTTGGGGGAGGCTGGTGCCTCTGCCTGGCATTGCTCCACACCCACCTGACATTCACACACGTCCGCTTCCAGGAGGCCCTGTCCTGATGGGAGTGACAGTGCCTGACCTGCTCACAGCCATGGCCATGCTGCAAAGTGGGGCTCGGATGCCCCCCGTGTGTGTGAGCTCCTGCTCCCATCTGCGTAAAGGCCCTGATGGCCACCGATGCCCTTATAATACTGTGCGACTCCCTGTGTAGTCCTCCTGAGTACACCCACTGTTTCCACCCTACTACAAGCCGTCAGTTTGCAAACAAAACTTACCTGCCCTTTGGCCCACAAACTGCTCCCTCCCTCAGTGGAGTGCTGAGCCGAGGCCAGTCGGCTGCTCAGTCTTCAGGAAGTTTTCTAGGTTGGTTAATACAGCCATCACTAAGGCGTAAATTACATACAATTACAATTAAATAATTATAATGAAAACTAAGTATTCCAAATGCATCACTTCCTAATTATTGTATGCATCTCACTCAGTCCTCCTAATTATTGTATGCATCTCTGGGCTTTGCCCACGGTGGGAACACTCTATAGTGGTGCTGGGCCCCGGGGCTTCCCAGCCCCAGGGGTGGTGCTGTGTCCACAGACCCAGACAGGGGTATTTACCGCATTTCTTCTCACCTCAGCTCCAGGCTCTGGGATGTGGTACCCAGGCCAGGCATAGAGAAGTAACTGTCTCTGTGTGAAAAGCCAGTGTAGCCCCTTCCCCCTCTGATGGTTTTTGAGTAAGGTGGACTTACAATCCCTTTCCCCAGCCCCCCTGGGCTACCAGACACTCAATGGAAGGTAGAGCCAACTTTATAACTACCAGGGTGGGCTCTCCCTACCCAGGATGCTGAGAACATCTGGACAGGATTGAAAGAGGATGGAGGCTTCCTCCAGTGTGGTTGCCCACCTGGGATGGGCGGGGCCCGTGAGGGTCTGCATAGCGCCTCCGGGTGGACAGAGCACTTTGCAGTGGTGGCTGTCTTCCCTGCTCTGGATTCCACAGATCCCAAAGGTATTGTCTGTCACACCTGGTCACAGGGCCGGGCCGGGACCCTTTCTATCCCCTGAGCCCACCCCCAACCCCTCCCGCCCTCCTGCTCCCATCATCAAAGGGGTTAAGCGCCCTCAGTGCCCAACTGTGGCAGTACCAAGCGGCCAAGGTCTCCTGGATGGTGAAAATCGGAGTCCTGGTCAGCTCCTGGGCCTCAGTACACGAAATCTAGCTAAGCACTCCAGCTCCCTCTACACACCTGCAGGGGAAGGGCCAGGCTATTCTCCCGCGCCCACGCACTTCTGAGTGGGGATAGCCTCGCCGCAGGGCTGGGCGCGTTAGACGCGCGGGGGAGGTACGGCCGGCCGGGCCGAAGCGCTAGGTCTACTCGGGTCCCCGCGTCCCTCCGCACTAGGCTGGGAGTTGGGGGCTGATGTCTCCAAGCAGCGCAGCACCCCCTGGAGTAGGTAATTCCTCCGGAGTTCCGCCTCAGCCAGTGCAGAGAGGCAAGAGGCTAGTCCTGGGTCCCGAGGGGGGGATTTAGAGGACTCCCCGGCGCGAGCCGCTGCGGATTCCTGCGCTCGGTGCAGGGCAGTCGACACGCTGGAGCGGGAGCGCCCCCCCCCCGCCTCCCCCCTCCCCCGCCTCCCCCCTCCCCCGCCTCCCCCCCTCCCCCGCACACTCTCCCTGCATCGAGCCCAGGACAGTCGCGTGCGGGCCGCGGGGTCCCTCTGGCGCCCGGAAGTGGCGGTCTAGCGATGCGTCGGGCGTGCAGGGGCCCAGACTCCGGATGGTTAAATGCAGTGGGGCGTCCCTGGGTCTTGGGGCTGGGAGGAGGCGTCGGAGAAAACCTGGATAGTGGCTTCTTTGTCAACCCGGCTTCTAATCTCACCGCCGGCGATGCCCATTGCCCACACCTGGCATCTTCTGTCTGAGGGCTGCTTATAGATTCCGGACTCACGGTTGGGTCCCAGTCTAGCCCAGTGTCCTGTAATGTGGGGCAACAGATCGCTTGGTAGTAGAGGAGCGGGAGGTGTGTGGGGCGGTCTGTGGGGCCAACTGGGCCAGCCTGAAGCCGGGGCTCTTCCAGTCATTTACAAGCAGATTTGGGTTCTCCTTGCCTTAGTTTCCCTTTCTGCATAATTGGACACCTTGGGCGAGCTCCCAGACCTAATTCTGTTTCCGACGTGGGGCGCAAGCTGCAGTCCAGACCCTTGTCCGGAGTCCCTAGAGGCATTGGAACCTGGACTGGAATCCCAGCCAGGCAGCGCCGCTATCCAGAAAAAAAAAAAAAAAAAAAAAAAAAGAGGCGTGGGTGTGTGGGTGGCTGGGTCAGAGGTGCGAAGAAGTCACTGCCCACCTCTGAAATTCCCCCTCCCTCAAAGTCCAGGAGCGTGAGGAATAGGCTAGGCAGGGCTCATATGGACCGTTAAGCCCAACACACATGTACAGACATACAAAGGGACGCACGGACATGCCCAGAGCGAGTCCACCCTCTCAGGGAAGGAGCTCCTGCCAGGGTCCCTTTCCAGGGACCAGCCAGCATCTGGGGTGCCACCTGCCCGGAACTAGGCTGGCTTTGATGGCAGGAAGGGTTCGATCTGCAGATCCGAGAAGGCTCCATCCCTGACGAGCACGTAGTGGGGGCTCTTGCTTGGGGGGGGGTGGCATTGTTAGGTTCACAAACCCGAGTTGGGAGAGGGGGGATGCAGGAGGGCGGGGAACCAGGGCATGGGAGTTCCCAGATCCGTGACTCTTAGCCTCAAACAGACGTCTATGAACCGGGGAGCGACCTCGCTACCCCTTTCTGGGGTAGCTGCACGCTGGGCATACCGACGTTGATTTGGGGAGAAGAGCCCGGACCCTGCCAGCATTCATTGCGACCAAGCGAACTGAGCTTGTCTTGTGGCCTTTCTTTTCTTCCGAGCTCCGTCGGAATTAGGGAACCAAGTAGGTGCCCCACCATCTAATCCAGGCCCACGGTTGATCTCCCCATTGGCCCTGTGTTCTGGGAGCCTTCGGGGAAGCGGCGCGGGCCCGGGCGGGGGCGTGCGTGCGGAGGCGGTGGGAGGGGGCGGCGGCGGATCCGGGAGGGACGAGATGGGGAGGGCCGGAGTAGCTTCAGCCGCGCTCCCGTGCGACCCCCGCGGCGCTGCGGGCCCCGTCCGCACACAATTAAAGCGGGATTCCTCCCCCGCTGACGTCGGCGGCGCCGAGGCCCCTCCCGCGCCTGCATAAAAGGCGCGGGCTCCGCAGCGCAGGCGGCAGTGGGGGCCGAGGAGCTCGGCGAGAAAACGCGACAGCTGAGAAGCGCGGTGCCCAGATCGCCGGCTGCCTGCGGAGCGACTGCCCCAGCCAGCCCGAACCCGGTCCCAGCCCGAGCCCCGCCGGAGCCGAGCGGCCCGGTGCTCCAGGTGTCCGCAGCCATGCTGGCCGGCCGCGCCGTGCGCACCTGTGCGCTGCTCGCCCTCTGCCTCCTGGGCAGTCGGGCCCAGGATTTCGGCCCGACCCGCTTCATCTGCACTTCGGTGCCGGTGGACGCCGACATGTGTGCCGCGTCCGTGGCCGCAGGCGGCGCGGAGGAGCTCCGGAGCAACGTGCTGCAGCTCCGCGAGACCGTGCTGCAGCAGAAGGAGACCATCCTCAGCCAGAAGGAGACCATCAGGGAGCTGACCACCAAGCTTGGCCGCTGCGAGAGCCAGAGCACCCTGGACGCAGGTCCCGGCGAGGCCAGGGCGGGCGGCGGCCGCAAGCAGCCTGGCTCGGGCAAGAACACGATGGGCGACCTGTCCCGGACGCCGGCCGCAGAGACGCTCAGCCAACTCGGGCAAACTTTGCAATCTCTTAAAACCCGACTGGAGAACCTCGAGGTTAGCGTGAGCTGCGGTTCCCCCTCCGCGTTGTGAGCCCTTCTGCCCTCGCCCATCCCATCCCGACCCGCTCCCCCCACCCCACCCCCACCCCCTTTTCCTTGCATCTTGGGCGCGCTGATGCCAGACCGTCGCTTCTCGGACCCTAAGGGGCGCCGAGGGCGGCCTCTCGCCGGAGCTCCCCTCCAGGCCGCCCCCGCAATCGCCCCAGGGGCCGCGCCGCGGGCCTTCGCTCTCGGTCCGGGCTGCACGCCTAACGGTGTGGTTTCCCCCTACCCTTGTGCCCCGCAGCAGTACAGCCGCCTCAATTCTTCCAGCCAGACCAACAGCCTCAAGGATCTGCTGCAGAGCAAGATTGATGATCTGGAGCGGCAGGTGCTGTCTCGGGTGAACACGCTGGAGGAGGGCAGAGGGGGCCCCAAGAACGACACAGAGGAGAGGGTCAAGATCGAGAGCGCCTTGACCGCCCTGCACCAGCGGATCAGCGAGCTGGAGAAAGGTGAGGGCGGGCGGGGGGGGGGGTCATGCTGCGTGCTCCCTCTCCCTCCAGAGACATTGCCAGGGTCTTGCTCCCTGCGCTGGCCTCTGGTCCCAGAGCCACTCTGAAACCCCTCCCCAGTCAGAGCTTCCTGCCCAGATGCCTCCCCGGGGAAGCTTCGGGGCTTAAGAAGGGATTGCACAGTGCTGTCAGGACACTCGCGGGATTTGTTTTCAAGTCTGATTTGTTTAATCTTTAGTAACTTTGCACAGTGGATGTTTCTGGCCCAAGCTTTCTGTGGCAATTGGAAAGCCTTGCTTTGGCTGGAATCCGTCCCCAACAAAGATCTGGATACCTGCCGTCTTGGGCCACTGAGTGTCTTTCCCCCAGTTGTCCGGTGCCCCTCGTGCTCTGGTCCAGGTCCCTCGCTCCACATTGAGCCCTATCTTCCTCGATTTTCTTTTTCCAGTGACCCATCTTTCATGCCGCTGCATTTGCCCTGGTGATGAACTCAGCTAGCTAGCCCCGCACCTGCCCCGGTGTACTGATTAGTTGTGCCCAGGAGTCACAAAAATCAAACAAGGTTGTAAAAGGAGGGGGGGGGGCAGCTCAGAGCAGGGCACGTGACCCTGCTCGGACTGCAAAATGTGCCGGCTGGATTTAAACAGTGCCATCTTAAGGCGTGTTATGTAACTGAAAAACACGGAGGAAAAGAGGGACCTAAGAAGGGAGGGGGGTGTTCAGGAAAGGAAGGCACCTCCTGAGAGATGCGGGTACTGCCCCCCCTCCCAGCCTGGATTGGGAGGGGTCTGCAATAGGGACCAGCCTGCTCTGTTGCTCTCTTGGCTTGGGGGTGGGGCTGTTGTTTCTGTCTTGTTCTGCTGCTTTCTAGAAGTCACTCCTAATTTGGAGACCAGGTTCTTTCTGGGCTCTGGGGCAGGGGTGAAGCCAGGAGCTGGCAGGGCAGGTGCATGCCCTGGTTCCAAAAGGATGAATAGCCAGCCACAGCTCAATAGGACCTGCTTTCCTGGGAGTCAGTCACAGAAGGCCCAGGGCCAGCCCCAGGATGTGTAGGGGTGGGGGTGAGGGTTAGACATTCCCAGCGGGTGCTGGTTAGCAGTCAAGAAATTGGTTGGGAGGTCGGGAGGGGGGGATCAGGCCTGGAGTCTTGAGTTTCCAAGATGCTCATGAGAGGCTGTGCGGCTTCCTCAAAGCTCGCCTTGGGGGCTCTAGTTCAAAGAAGGCTGGCTTGCACTGCTACCCTGCCTCTCAGCGGGCTCCAGGCAACCTCCCTGGGGAGGTTGGTGGAGATCTGCGATTCCTGAAGGGTACCCAGTGCAGTGCAAAGGACCAAGTAATTGGCTGTAGCAGGTCCTGGCTTCAGCGAAGGGGGTGGGCAGTAGGGGATGGTTGTCCTTAGTGGAGATGCAGAGAAAAGTCCGGCTCAATAGAGAGGTCCTCAGCACACATCTCCATCTAAATCAGGTCGGCCCCCAAGGGGGCTGCTCAGAAGGGAGCTAGCCTGGTTCCGCCCTCCCCTGCAGCCACACCTCTCAGTCATTTGGCCAGTATGTGCGGCAGGCTCATAGCCTGCCCCTACCTTGGCCTCCCCAGGGATGGTAGCACTTGGCAACAAGGACTGGCCAGGCCCAGAGACCTCGGGTCAGCTTTTTTTTGCCAGCTGGCCCTGTTCCCTGTCTGCATCACGAGACATGATGGGAACAGGACATAAACACTCACTCGGTCAAGGTACAAGATGGCAAGGCTCATCTTGTCCTCCCTAGGTCAGAAAGACAATCGTCCGGGAGACAAGTTTCAGCTGACATTCCCGCTGCGGACCAACTACATGTATGCCAAGGTGAAAAAGAGCCTGCCGGAGATGTACGCTTTCACCGTGTGCATGTGGCTCAAGTCCAGCGCAGCGCCTGGGGTGGGCACGCCCTTCTCTTACGCCGTGCCCGGGCAGGCCAACGAGCTGGTCCTCATCGAGTGGGGCAACAACCCCATGGAGATCCTCATTAACGACAAGGTAATGCCACCACCCTGACACTGTGAGCCCACACCCCACCAGAGCTTATGGGACTGCAGGACTTCTAGAACCCCCTCGGGGTCGGGTGCTTACCAAGGCTGTGGCTCTCAGAAAAATGTCTGTCCGGCGAGACAGAGGCAGGTGAAGGCCGAATCAGATCAGAAATGGAGAGGAACATCTTCACCTGCCCTCACTGGAAAACAAGGAGAGCTGGAAGGTTCCAGAAAGACACCTTAGCTGGAGGGGCGGGGGGGGGGGGCGGTAGAGGACAGTCCCGGGAATGTTCTAGTCCGTCCTGCTGATAATCTGTCTCCTCCCCCGCTGGCTGGTTGACTGGCTGAGGCTCTCCATATTTAGTGGCTGTAGTTACAGTGGAGGGTGAAGTGGGTCTGGAGGGTCTCGCTTTGTCTAGATCTGTCTCCCTGCTCTCAGGAAGAGGCCAGCTCCTTCCTATCCACGAGAGGACAGCTCTGTCTTAGCAAGCTTCGCTCCACCCTGCCCCTGCAGGATAGTGGTATTAGGGACCAGCTTTCTGCCCCCTCCTCTCTACCCCAGCACCAGTAGTGAATGGCTCAAACCTGGCCAAGAACAGGATTGAAAGGCCCTAGAATGCATTGCACTTTCCTTGACCTTGTGGGATCTGACTTGAGGTTGTTCCCCTGCCTAGGGTGGGCCAGGGAGGGGGGTATGAATTTCTGCTTCAGACCAGTTGGAGCCATTCCCAGAGCCTCACTCAGGTTCTTTGCCGGGGTTGATTGCAGTGTAGACCAGAGGACCCAGCAGTTGGGAGTGGGGTGGTGGGAAGGACGAGGGACCTGGTGGGGAGGCTGGAGGCCGCCGTAGACGTTTGCTTTTCGGACTAGCTAAGAGGGGAGGAGTATGTGTCCAGACGGGTCCCAAGGGCTCCTTGTCACAGCTGTTGGTTTCCAGTGGGATTCCATGGCCCGTCCATGGGTGGGGCTGGTAGATGCTAAGGACGTCTGAACGGGTAATGCTGTGAGAGTTCAGTAATAGCCCAACAAGAATGTAAAGTGGGGCGAGGGGCATCGCAGGGGGACTTGTGAGCAATCTAAGGTCTGGGCAGCCCTGGGCTACGGTGTCCATAATGTGTGTCATCCTTCCTAGGTGGCCAAGCTGCCCTTTGTAATCAACGATGGCAAATGGCACCACATCTGTGTCACCTGGACCACCCGGGATGGGGTCTGGGAGGCCTATCAGGATGGTACCCAGGGTGGAAATGGAGAGAACCTGGCCCCCTATCATCCCATCAAACCACAGGGTGTGCTGGTGCTGGGCCAGGAGCAGGTACTGGACGGGCAGAGGGTGAGAGAGGGGAATGTGTGTGTGTGTGTGTGTGTGTGTGTGTGTGTGTGTGTGTTCAGGTAGGTACTCGCAATTGAGGTGCAGTCTGCTCTGGGTGGGCTTCGGGAAGCCCCCTGGGGGTGGACCCAGGTCCCAGCACTCTGGGGAACCGCAGCGGGGCCTCTTTGGCATGGGAAGCCCAGTTCCACTTTTAGCAATGAATAATTTAGTTCCTACGAAGTGGTTCATCTCCCATTGGGCACCAGTACCTGGGAGGGGGATGGAGGGACAGGAAGTCAAGTCTTCCATTTCTGCTGGGACATCTTTCAGCAGGGAGGGTGTCTGAGAGGGTCGGAGACACTGCTGCCTTGGTTGACCACGGCCTTCGCTGACCCCTGCCACACACACACCCACATACACACACAGACACACACACCACAACACACAGACACACACAGCACACCACACACACACATTCACACACACACAGACACACACACCACAACACACACACACATTCACACACACACACACACACATTCTCTCTCTCACACACACACACACAACACACACACACACACACACACACACACAGACACACACACACACACCACATACACACACACATTCACACACACACACACACCACAACACACACACACATTCACACACACACATTCACACACTCACACACACACACATTCACACACACACACATTCACACACACACACACATTCACACACACACATATTCACACACACACCACAACAAACACACATTCACACACACACACATTCACACACACACATTCACACACACACCACAACACACACACACACACTCACACTATTGCCCAGGGAACTGGCTGTGAGAAGTCATTTCTCAAGGCCTGCAGGGGATATGACCTGTATCCGCAGTGAGCTGGCACCATCCCCCACCCCTGGGTCCCTCTCAGGGAGGGACAGGCACAGGGTCTTGAAGATCCAGGTGTAGGAAAGCAAGAGTATTAAGTGTGAGGGGGGAGGGGAGGGGACCGTGATGGGGAGGGAGGCATGAGTACCTACACTCACCCCAGCAGTGGGCTGTCCAGCCAACCCCTTCTTCTCTCCCACCCCCATTCTTCTCCAAAGGACACTCTAGGCGGAGGGTTTGATGCCACCCAAGCCTTTGTGGGTGAGCTGGCCCATTTCAACATCTGGGACCGCAAGCTGACCCCCGGGGAGGTGTACAACCTGGCCACCTGCAGCAGCAAGGCCCTCTCTGGCAACGTCATCGCCTGGGCCGAGCCCCAGATCGAGATCTTCGGTGGAGCCACCAAGTGGACATTCGAGGCTTGTCGCCAGATCAACTGAAAGCTTCAGGCTAGGGCTGAGCCCCCAACCCCAGGCCTGCACACCCTGCTTGTGCGGTGATGACCCATCGTCCCCCCCCCCCCAGGAATGACTCAAGGCCATGGCCCCTGCACACGCACACGCCACACAGCCTGGTTTGTCCTCCTTGTGCACATGAAGCCGCCCTGGCCCTTCTTTGGCCCTGAGGACTCCCCACCTCTCCCTAGGAGCCCTACTATCTCCCGGGCATGCCTAGCTAAAGCAGGCAGCATCAGCTTTGATAATGCAGAATTAGGTGAGAGGGTGTGTGTGTGTGTGTGTGTGTGTGTGTGTGTGTGTGTGTGTGTGTGTAGGGGAGGCTTTCCTTTTACAACAACACAGTTCGTCCCCTCCTTGCTCTGTGGTTTTTTTGTAAGTTTCCGATGGGTCAGCTGCCTGTGTGCCTTGGGGCTGGTGTGGTTTTCTCGTCACACACCATTTATCCTCATTTGCAGACCTCTTTGGGAGTGATGGAAGTCTTACCATAGTCTGTTAAGGCTGGAGGGCCTTTCCACAGGAACTTTTGTTTGGGATAAGTGGATTCTCTGAAAATCGAGACAGCCTGTCCTGGGGCGGCACCACCTAGATGCCGTCCACCCTCCCCTGCCCAAGTCAGGTTGTCTGTCGTCTGCATCTGAGGGTAGAGTGGGCCACTCAGCAGCTCCATTCCAGGCCTGTACCTTACCCTTGGCCTTCCTGCCTCCTTCTATCACTTGAGACTGGGACCTGCTATTCCCTTTTGGTCTCCAAAGCCACTTCAGCCCCGTGGTTCTGAGAAGGGAGAATCCCACCAGAGTCCCAGGTCACAGGGTCTTGGTACTCACCCTCCTCCCTCTGTTAGAGACCAGATACTTCAAGTGGGGATGTCAGTGCTTGATGTCAGCTCCAGAGGGCACTGACGCTCGACCCGCAGTCCATGGGAAAGTCTTCCCGTGGCATTTTTCACAGCCATACCCCTCCCAGCACACCCAGGCCCAGGTGAGCTAGCTCAGACCCCTCTCTGGGGCCAGGGACTCAGAAAGCGCTCAAGTGGAGCCTGCTGGCCAGGGTGGGGACTGCCATCTTCTCCTGCATCTCACGGGGCACAAGCTGCAGCCGTCCCAACCTGCCACCAGTTTGTGACGCTGAGCCTGTGGCTTTTCCTTATTGAAAGCAGCACGAGTACCACCTTCTGAGGACGGGGACAAAATGTGTCTGTGCACATGTGTCTGTTGGACGATTGAGAAGGTTGAGGAGGCTGTGTCCAGGTGGGGTGGGCCCCTGCTTTGTCTCCCATTTCATGGGCATATGCCCAAATGACACCTGGACTACGTCTCCAGTAGCCCTACTAGCAAAAGGCTGGCCAGTCTTTCTAGAAACCTACGCACTGCCTGGCTCGTCTGCAGCTGCAGACGCTTCCTCAGTGGGGGCAGGGCTCATACCTGTCTCCCTTCCGCACAGATCCATGCTGTGTCTGAATCTAGTGCATCCGTGTGTGTCTGTGCTGTCTGTGTCAATGTTCTCGTGGGCGTCTGCACGGTTCCTGGCCACTGCCCTGTGGTGCATTGCTCTCAGAGCATGCGGAGTTGGGCAGTGTGCCACATGTCGTCCAGCAGTGGCTTTTTCTTAGATAATTGTGCTTCCTCGGCGCCCTTTGGGTTGTGGCATCTGTGGGGACCTTCTGTGTTTGCATGTTCCTCAGGGTGGTGTGTTCCTCGCTCCCTTGGTCCCATGCGTGTTCCCTTGCCTGCATGGACTTCTCTGGTTCTGTGTTGTGTGCCGAGTGTCACCCAGTGTTCCGTGATCACCCATGTAGCTACTGAAAAAAACGGCTGGGTAAGCAAGCCAGGGGTGTTGGGGAGGTCAAGAGAGAGATCAGCGTCCCTCTCCCCTCCTTCTCCCCAGACATAGCAAGAAGCATCTCTAACATCTAGGTTGAGAACAAGCCTGAATGGTACCCATGGTTGGGAGATAGAGAGAGAGCGCGTGAGCTTGGAATCAACTTTCCAGACCAGATAGAGCCCCACCCTTACGTTAGCCGTCTGGGAGCCACCACCAGGCAAGGCCCAGAGCCGGCTGTGCCCCGGTGCACTCCTGCCAACCCCTGCCACCAGCCCCAGCCCCTGCCAACACGGACCCCAGACCACCTGCACCCAGATGGGTGGGGTGGGAGCTGTCCGTTCAGGACCACAAGCCATCCTCTGCCCGGATTTAAGGGCAGAGCACACCCCAATGCTTACGCCTTCATCCCCCAGTTCCTCTCCTTCCTCTCCCCTGCGGCACCCATGGTGCCAGGGACAGAAGCTGACACCCAGCTCTCGCCCTGCCCCTAACCGGAGCCCGTGCCAAGCCCCTCCCTTCCGTCACTGTGCTCACACTTGGCACTTTGCTGGCCCTGAGAAAGGCAATGACAGCCGCAAATCTAATCCACATACTTTCCATCCACTCTGTAATCTGATTGATGTTCCCTCTTGCACTGAATAATACATGCCTCTCTCAGGTAAGCCATTTTATAAAACACGAGATAAAACGCACTGTCGAGACAGTGTTTGCTTCTGCCGATGGTGTCCGACAGCGCCCTGGCATTAGGGTGGGAGAGCTGCCACGGAGGCTCCCAGGCCCTAGGGGGCTGAGAGCCCACCTGAATCGTAAGCCTTCTTGCTTTTGATAACACAGTATTATTTCTCTTACTGTAGAAGAAAAAGTTTATTACCAAACAAGAGTATTTTTATGAAAGAATAGGACAAACCTATAAATTATCTCAACCTATATCTCCCTTGGAAATACTTTCAGGCTCCACCAAAATGTAGGACTGAAAGCGTGTATTTTGGCAGGAAGAGATACATTTTTGTATGCTTTCTTTTCCTTTTGTAGATTCCCAACTTATTTTCTAAGACTGCAAAGATCACTTTGTCACCAGCCCTGGGACCTGAGACCAAGGGGTTGTCTTGTGGGTAGTGAGGGGGAAGGAGAGGCTGGCCTGGGGTTCACAGTCATTCCAATGAGCTCTGATAAGGGGCCACCAAGTCTCGAAGGTGTGTTGGGGGCCTTTGATGGTGGGTTCTTTGTCTTGGAGCTGACTGGTTATGTGGGACGGAATGAGAATTTGGATACCAATTCTAAGCTTGATAGGAGACACTAAGGTTATTCTGGCTAATACAAGGACGTCGTGTCCTTAGTAATCCTTGAGTGTGGCTCAAAGCTGTCATGATTTCATCTAAAACACAACGTATAAACTTACTCAGCTATCGATGGGAATCATATTGCTTCTGTGCGCGGTGGACTTATGTGCAATCTGTTCAGAAGGGAACAAGTCATTGAGAAACAAAAGCCCAATACTTAGAGTCCCAATTTTGTCTTATTTGCCAAAAAAAAGAGCAACCCCCTAGAGTTGATATTGTTACAATGTACATACTGTAAAATATGAAAGAATCAATGTATCTTACTTTTTCATTATTTGCTAACCAAAGCTGTACATTTTTCATACGATCTGCAGCCTTTTGAGTATCAAAGGGGTAAAACCACCACCATCAGCCATTCTGGAAGTGCACTATTTATACTGGTACCCTTGCTTTTTTTCCCCCCCATTTTCTTGCTGAGATGACATGAATTGTTGAGTTTATTTTTACACAGTAAAGAGTGAAGAAAGACTGTGGTCTCATTGGACTTCTTATTCATGTCTGTGTGTTTGCAAGAACATATGTGGATAAGTGTGTGCGCGTGTGAAGGGCGGAGTTCAACGCTGGTGTCTTACATGCATTTGTGTATGTGTGCCTGTGCCTGGTGTCAGCAGAAGCTAGGGGGAATGCATCGGACCCCCTGAACTGGATTACAGTAAGTTGCGAGCCACCATGTGGGTGCTGGGAGCTCAAGCCAGGTCCTCTGCGAGAGCAGCCGGTGCTATTCACTGCTGAGTCACAGCCCCCCACCTCCTTCCCTGCACTGTCTTATTTTTAGTGACACGTTCTCCCACTGAAGCAGGAGACTACCAATTCAGCTAGACTGGATGGTTAATGGAACCCACAGATCTGCCTGCCTCTGCCCCTGCCCCAGCTCTGGGGCCACAGCCACTACGCCTGGCTTCTTATGTGGGTTCTGGGATCTGAACTCCAGTCCCTATGCTTGCACAGCAGGCTCTTCACCCATTGAGACATCTGCGCAGCCATTCTTTCCGGTCCCTTCTGAAACTTGCCAGTGTTGTCGGTTAGGACACATGACCCTCATCTGTAAGGAAGGCATTCCAGACTTTTGTTAGCATTGCTCTGCGCCCCTCTATAGTCCTACACCCCCTGGGATGTTGGGGTGATGGTTCTGCATCTCCTGATCTCCTGGGGCAGCTGACACAGAGGCACAAAGCCAGAGATTCCCAAATTCCCCACATGGTACGCTGGGCCTGGGGTGCACAGGAACTCAGGTGCTCCGTTCATGGTCAGGCATCAACCCTGCTGGGTATCCGTAGGAACTCAGGCCTGGGATCGGTTCTGCTTTCTTCTGCCGCTCCCAGACCACTCTGTTTTCATATCCACAAAGTAAAGGGAGCGTGTGACTTTGGGAGCCCTGGACCAAGGGAAGATGGGGAGTTCCTGACCAAGCTTGACTCTGGGTAGATGCAGAGCTTTGGCCAGAAGGGTCTGAGTGTCCTGGCATTATAGATCCTAGAATGCTTACCTACCTGTGGCCAGAGGCCTCAGAAGCCAAAAGAGCCATCTGCTTGCCTAGTTGCTCCCTCCCCATGAAGACACGGGTACACATTGTGTTTGCAGAAGGAACTGGCTATTCTGGCTACTCGATGGCTTTTCCTGGCCAGGACACAGAAGCTGTGGTTTGGTGCAAGCCATTGTGTGGGAGACATGGGTGGAGGGAGAAGTCTGGCCTCGTAGCATAGCATGCAGACAGACCTTGTCGCTCTAAAGAGGCACCTCAGTCCACAGGAAATGGATGCCTTTGGGGTCCCTGTGGTGGGCACAATCTTCTCATACAAGGAATGCACCCAGTTTGAGCAGCTCTGGGTCACACACTATGATTCATCCCTAATGCTTCTGTTTGTTTGTTTGGTTGTTTTTCAAGACAGGGTTTCTCTGTGCAGCTCTGGATGTCCTGGAACTCACTCTGTAGACAGGCTGGTCTCGAACTCTTAAGAGTCTGCCTCTTACCTTTGTAAACATGCATTCAAAACTAGAAACAAGTCAGGAATGGTGGCACAGGCCTTGGGAGGAAGAGGCAGGCAGATCTCTGAGTGTGAGGACAGCCTGGTCTACAGAGGGAGTTTCAGTCCAGCCAGAGCTACATAGTGAGACCCTGTCTCAAAAATCAACAAAGCCCCCCCAAGCCTTGAAACAAACTTTCCACAGTTCTCAAACCTGATCTGGGCTCATTGGCAAGTGACATTCAGGCTAGAAGGCCGAAAACAACTCCAGGGGAGCAGGGAGACTTGTACCTGCACAGGCCTGTCAAAATGTCTGCACGGAAGGTCCCAGAGCCTGAGGGAGTCCCAGGAGCCTCTGGAACACACAAAGCTGTTTTGTCTTGCACGCTTTTGGAGATGGGGGACTCAATACCCACTAGAGACAGTTCGTGCAGCTAAATCCGTAATCCCCGTCGACCCCTCCTCCTCCTAAGGTCTCAACAACACACTGAGGTATGAGTGCACTCTGGGGAGCTGGTGAGTCTGTCCGGTTTCCTTACACAGCATGGGTGAGGGTATTGGAGTGTGGGCACCTCCCCAAAGCCACACTAGAAAATTTGCCCAGCAGAGATGAAGGCTTGCCCATAGCCATATGAATGGAGGCCTCCTCCTAGTCTTTGCTGGCCTATATTCTCTAGCCTTCCCCAAGGTCACCTGTAATCGGGGCCATCATATACAACAGGTGGCAGAGAGCCGAGGGACAGCCCCTGGGAAGCGTGTAGTCACCATGCCCAGCTGAGGTGATTGCTTGCTAATGGGCACGGCTGGGCTCCTCATGGGGCACAGTTGTTTGCCTCAAGAGTGCTGTACAACGGTGGTTTCCAAACAGCTTGGGACACTGCTTCCTCTCGCCCCGTTCTCTGCTGTGTTCATTTTTGTACACTGAGCTGAGTTTCCTCCTCTCCTGAGCCTCAGGGATCTGCGCCTCCCAGTCCTTGCCGGATACTCTGTCCTTACCCACAGCCGCACGGAATGGCTGGTGACCCAACAGCCTTTCTCCTGCCCCTTCAGGAGGGGAAGGCCTGAGCCTTAGGGAGCTTCAGTCCAACTCTGTGCCTTGGTTTCTTTCCGGTTGCTGTGGTAAAATTCTCTGATGAGAGTACCTGGGGAGCATTTAGCTCACTGTCCTAGACACAGTTAATCGATGCAGGTGCACACAGGGGCAGGGATGTTGAATCCATAGTCCAGAAATGAAAGCGAGGGCTGGAGAGATGACCCAGTGGTCAGGAACAGTGGCTGCTCTTCCAGAGGACCCGGGTTCAAATCCCAGAACCCACATGGTGGCTCATAGCCATCTGCAACCCCAGTTCCACCCTTATCCTCCTCTGGCCTCAGCCAGCACTGCACACATGGTGCACACACAACACAAAACACATGTCTACATGAAATACAAAGAAATCTTAAAGACACAGAGAGCTTGTGCCTAGCTCCTTTTCCTTTGAACTCAGAGGCTAGGGTCTCCCCACCTCAGTTTACCCAAGTCCCTCACAGGCATGCCCACAACCTAATCCATATAGTCCCTTGATGGGACTACCAGGTGATGGCAGATTTTGTCATGTCATTAACAACAATCATAATGTCCCTACCTATCAGGTGATTAAGGTCCAGAGAGGGTGTGCAGCTTGCTCCAAGTTGCACAGCTTTAGGGCTGAAAGTAGAAAGGATTTTCTGACTCCAATTCAGTGTTGTCTCCTGACCAGCTGGCAGAACTCATCTCACGGGGACGAGGGGGCATTGCCGGGGGCTGGCTGATACGGCGGAGCGGGTACACAGAGATGGGTCCCTCCCTTCCTCTGCCTTTACTGCCCCACCTGAACCCTCCTGGGATTCATCTCATCAAGGCTGTCAGCTTTGGGAGGGCTGGATGCTGTCCCGCCTTACTGTCTCACTAGCCAGTCCCCCCCAGGATGCTGAAGACCCCAGACGATTCAGGAGTTGGTGCCACCCCAGGAGATGCTCACACGTGGGTGTGGTCTGAGCTGGGAGCTTGGCCTTCAGTGGAGAGATGGGAACTTTAGGAGGCCGAGCTTAGGAGAGGTCCTTGGCTCAGTGGTCAGTGCCCTGGGAAGGCACTGTGCTGTCCGTCCCTGGGTCCTGTTTGGTGCAGTGTTTTTCCCCTCTTGTGCATCCACCGCGGGGATAGGACACAGCCAGACATCAGTCACACACACTGCGGGTCCTCCCAACCATAGGGCACACAGCCAGACATCAGTCACACACGCTGGGGGTCCTCCCAACCATAGGGCACACAGCCAGACATCGGTCACACACGCAGCGGGTCCTCCCAACCATAGGACACACAGCCAGACATCAGTCACACATGCTGCGGGTCCTCCCAACCATAGGACACACAGCCAGACATCACTCACAAACGCTAGGGCAGCAGTAAACAGAGTAAATTTCTTGCATTTGTCTTTGTTTTCTTTTGGTTTTGAGACAGAGTCTCACTGTGTAACTCTGGCTGGTTTAGAACTCTATCTAGACCAGGCTGGCCTCAAACTCCTAGAGATTCACCTGCCTCTGCTTCTTGAGTGCGGTGATTAAAAGTTTACACTACCACGCCTGGCTAACTTCTTGCCTCTGTAAGTTAGACTACTTAGTTGGAGACGGAAGCTTCTGACCCACTTGGTCCCCAGCCCTTTAGCCCCAAATAAACACGCAGAGGCTAATATCGATTATAAACTGTTCGGCCTGTTGCTCAGGCTTATTGCTAACAAGCTCTTTCTTACGACTTAAATCGACTCTTAATTCTTATCTATGTTCAGCCACGTGACCTGGTACCTTTTCTCAGTGAGGCATCCTCATCTCTGTCTTTCCTCTTCCCAGAATTCTCTTGGTCTGGTAGCCCCGCCTATACTTCCTGCCTGGCTACTGGCCAATCAGCGTTTTATTAAACCAGTATGGGTGACAAATCTTTACAGCGAACAAGAGCACCACCCCACGTCATCTAGTTTTTATTTCATGATGTCTGTGGAGGCGAGGCTGATGCCTGAGTCCTCCCGAGGTTGGGCTGGCTGCTGGCTGCTGGCTGATAGCCTGGCTGCCGGCCTTGCCCTCCCACACCCCAAGGGAGTCACCCAGTTCTCAGCTCCCAAGAGTCACTGCCCTGTAAAGGCCTCAGGCCTTCTCCCCCTCCTGCCTGGATCTGCCCCAGACTCTCAAGCTAGACCAATACCTGGAGAGTGGGGGAGGGGTGGCTGGACGCGCTCTGCCGCATCTTGGGTGGCCAGCGTGAGTCTGACCCTTGCAACACCTGCCCATGGCCAGGCAAGCTGGTATGTGTGGGGCCAAGCACTCAGTCTCATACCATAGCAGCCTGGGTGCAGGAGCCCTGACTTGTTTGCTGCCTCTTCCCATAATGCACTTGGGCCAGCCGTCGCAGCATCTCTCTGCCCTGTGACCCCCGTGGAACACACCCACTTCTTTGATCCTGAGTGGTGCATTATCCCCAGGCTGCATCTCACACTCGGGTGGTCTTTACAACCCTGGCTCCTGGAAACACTGCCCACGGGAGCTGGATGGTCTGACTCTGCAGGGCCACCCAGCCCAGTCCCCAGGGGCCACCAACTCCATCCCACCGGTACTGGAGTTAGATTTGTTTTGTTTTGTCAGTTTGATACATAGTGACATTCTGGGAAGAGGGAACTTCCACTGAGAAAATGCCTCCATCAGGTTGAGCTGTAGATATGTCTGTGGGACATTTCTCTCTCTCTCTCTCTGTCTCTCTCTCTCTCCCCCTCTCACTCTCCTTCTCTCTCTCTCCCTCCCTCTCCTTGTTTTGTTTGCTTTTTCGAGACAGGGTCTCTCCATGTGGCCCTTGCTGTCCTGGAACTTGCACTGTAGACCAAGCTGGCTTCGAACTCACAGAGATCCGCCTGCCTCTGCCTCCCGAGTGCTGGGATTAAAGGCGGCCACCAGCCAGCTTGAGGGACACTTTCTTGATTCCTGGCTGACTGGAAGAGCCCAGCTCACTGTGGGTGGCATCACCTCTGCACAGGTGGTGTAAGAAAGGCTGAGCAAAGCATGCTAACAGACCAGGGAGCTGCTCCTTTCATGGCTGCTGCTCTCCAGTTCCTGCCCTGGTTCCTGCCTCGGCTTCTCCTGAGAATTGTAAGCCAAACAGACCCTTTCCTGCCCGGGTTGCGTTTGGCCATGGTGTTCATCACAGTGGCAGGAAGCAAATGATTCCAGCACATGCTGCCTCCCATAGAAGGTCCAAGAAATGTGTCTTCTTTCTTTCTTTCTTTCCTTTTTTTTTTTTTTTTTTTTTGTTTTTGTTTTTGTTTTTTGTTTTGTTTTTGGAGATAGGGTTTCTCTGTAGTTTCTGAGCCTATGGAACTTGCTTTGTAGACCAGGCTGGCCTGAAACTTAGAGATCTACCTGCCTCTGCCTTCCAAGTGCTGGGACTAAAGGTGTACACCACCACGGCTCAGTGCAAGAAATGTTTCTAACTGAATTGTTTTGAGACAGAGTCTTAGTCCAGAGCCCAGGCTGGCTTAGAAGTCACTACCGGGATCCTCATGCCTCAGGTTATCAAGTACTCGGATTACATGCATAAGGCACCAGCTAAGAAGGATTTTTTTTTTTCTTCTTTTTGAGATCTCACTATGTGGTCCTGGCTGCCTTGGAGCCTGCTGTGTAGGCCAGACTCACCTCCAACTCACAAAGATCCCCCTGCCCCTGCTTCCCAAATGCTAGGATTTAAGGGGTCCTCCACCATGCCCAGCAGCAGGGTTCTAAAGATCTGGAAATCTTTGCACCTTCTGAGACTGACGCTGTCACTCTGGGAAGTGAACAGTGGGCTCCTCCCTCCTGCCCTTGCTTAAGATGGTGGAGCAGAACTGGGTAGTGTCCATGGCCACTTGGAGCTTCAGGCTCAGCCTCCCAAGTCTACTGGACCCCAGCATTCCTCAAGAGCCATCCAGCAGCCAACCCTTCCAACATGGCACCTGTCCTGGGGGTCCCGGGGTCCTTCCCCCTCCCGCCACCCAGACTCCTCCTGTCTGACCATGTAAGAGTCATTTTTATGATTGCCCGTGGCAAGCCTGTGAGATTCTCAGCTCCGGTACAGACAGAAGTGCGAGATGGGCCCAGGTGCTGCCCAACCATCCTGGTCCATTTGATGGCCTCTCATTTCTGGAAGGTGCAGGGGCTGGGACAGCAAATCATCCACTTCTCCTAGAATGTCACCCCTGCTCCTGTGACAAGCAGATGCCTCAGCAAAGAACCCTGGTGGGGTCTGGGGCCGCCAGGCTTGGAGGCTCAGCTCCAGTGCCTGGACCAGACCCAGCACGGAGCAAATGGAAGCCACTGGCAGGGAGGTGGGGGACAGTGTGTGTGTGCACACTCTGTGCCC
>JANBXA010000069.1:94252500-94335000 GCA_030556225.1 Cricetiscus sungorus | reverse complement strand
ACAGGAGTGATGCGTGTGAACCATCGCTCGTCACTGGCTGTCAGCAGTCAGTGAGCTGCCAGAACTGTGGGGATAAACCCCATGGCCAAGCCACATACTGCTTGTGGCAGCCCAGGTTGGTCAGGTCCTCCCCCCTTAAGAGGGAAGGCTGGAGCACAGAGGAGCACAGCACAGCTGGCAGATGCAGAGAGGCTTGCAGCTGGAGGTGTCGGCTGGTGGGAGAGGAGCCCGGCCCACTGGGGACAGGGCACAGCTGAGCTCTCTCGCTTTTTCTCCTCCACAGCTTTGAAGCCAGGCTGTTGGCTCCCTGGGCGCCCGGCAGTAGAAGGGGGAGACTGCCAGGCAGTCCTGTGTCACCTGCAGCCACATAGATGTCCGCATCCCGTAGCAGAAAGAGTGGGATTATTGTTGACAGAGGATGTCTGTGTGGCTTAGGGAGAAACCTGGACACTGTTGTGGGAAGATGGAGGTAGGATGTGGAGTGAGGGGGTGGGGGGACATGGGGCTTCCCTGAGTGCAGGGGCAGAAGGAAGGGGCAGCACTTACATGTATGTACCTACATGCAGACACACACACCTACACGTAATTAACAATAATAAAATAAATCTTATAAAAACACGAGTTCCGATCCGAGAGCCCTTCCAGGATATCCCTATGCAGCATGACGCTAGGGCAACCTGTGTCCTGAGAACACAGACGCAGCGCTGGCGTGGACCATTTGCTGCTTTTGCTGTCTGGCCTGGCAAGGGGAGAAGATCGGAGACATCTACTCGATCCCTGGGTATCTGAGTTTGTCTTTCTGTTTCCGTGATACGCACTATGACCAAAAGCAGCTTGAAGAGGGTTATTTCACCTTACAGGCCACAGCGTACCGTCGAGGGAAGTTAGGGCAGGGTCTGCAGCAGGGAAGAAACTGAAGCAGAGGCCATGGAGAAATGCTGCTCACTGCCTGGGTCCTCTGGCTTGCTCAGCTACCTTTCCTATGTAACCCAGGCCCACCTGCCCGGCGAGGGCACAGCCCATAGTAAGCCGGAGCCGCCCATATCAGTCGGCAGTCGGGACAATTCCTCACAGACATGGCCACAGGCCATGGACAATCCCTCAACCGCGACCGCCTTTTCCCAGGCCCTCTTGATCGTGCCAGGCTGACAACGAAAACTAACTCGGACTCTGCAGCAGGGCTCCAGGCATTGGGCCAGGCCAGCTATCATGAAGCCAGAACCAGGCAAGTACAGGCAGCATGAGTAAGAGAAAGAAAGAGCAACGCGGTAGCACTAAGGGGCAGGCCACGTGGACCGCAAGGAAGCCACGGCCTGGTGGCAATGACGTCACTAGATGCTGGCATCAGGCAAGAGCACCGTGACTGAGCTAGACGGGGATGAGGTCTGCACACAGAATGCGAGCACCTCTAAAGTGTCCCCGGGGCCACCGCTGCCCCGCTGCTCCGTTAGTCTTAGCCCCAGCTCTCTCCCTCCCAGTTCTCGAAAGAAGCCTTGACGGCAGCCAGCGGCATCGTGTGGATTCCTGGAAACCTCCCAGGTGCAGGTCCTTCCTAACTTCCTCCAGCTGAGGCTCTGTCTGGGGGCGGAGGCACCTGGAAACAGGTCTTCTGAGGCTGCGGGGTGGGGGCAGGGCCTCTCTCTGTCCTGCAGGGCACATGGGCGTGGGGACTGGCACATGTAAGCACCTCTGAGTGCCTGAATGTACGCCTAGTCTTCTCTAGACCTCAGAGTGGAATACGGGAAGCTGGATGGGGCTGCTCCACTGACTCCGGGCACCCCAGGACCCCAACGGCCCCAGCAGAGGAGCAATATAGAGAACCCCTGCTGTCCCTGCTGAGCAGAGAGTTATCGTGTTCTAGTCTATAAGACAATGAGTCTGAGGAGACAGGAGACCTACCACCAGACCTGAAAGTGCCTAAGAGCTCTCTTGTGGGGAGGGGAAGACACAAATGCTAAGCTTATTCCTGCCGGCCTGGAGAAGCTGAACCCTTCAGGTAGGGCCAGAGGCTGGGCATGGAGAACCCCACACCAGACTCAGTGAGATGGCTCAGCTGGCAAAGGCACTTGCCACCAAGCCTGACAGCCTGACTTTGATCTGCAGAAACTGTGTGTACTGTGATCTCCACGTGTGTGCCATGGCATGAGCACACTCTCTCTCTCTCTCTCTCTCTCTCTCTCTCTCTCTCTCTCTCTCTCTCTCTCTCTCTCTCTCTCTCTCTCTCTGTCACTCATAGAAATAAATTAAAAAGAGCCCCAGGGCTGGAGAGATGGCTCAGCAGTTAAGAGCATTTGATGCTCTTCCAGAGGACCTGAGTTTGGGACCCACATCACTGCTCACAACCTTAGCTCCTGCCCCACGGGATGTGATACATGTCCACACATGTGTGTATGAGCACACACATGCTATACATAATTAAAAATAATAGATCTTATAAAAAGTTAAGATTCCCAGGAGCTCCTTGCAGGATATCCATATAGGGTGAGACCTGGTTGGGTGCCCACTTTTGGTTACTGGGTCTTAGGGCAGGCAACCTGTGTCCCTAAAAGCACGAGGCAGTGCTGGCAAGGCCTCTCGCTGCCTTTGCTGTGTTACTGCTTTACCTGGCCATGAAGGCTCCCAGCGGGCCACCCCCATCTGCCTGGACAGTAGCGAGCTTGCTTGCTTGATCTTCTGTCCATACCCGCATGAGAGGATTCCTCAGTCCTACTGCAGACCTCACAACGGAGCACCCCTGCAGGGGCCACCCAGGGGCCACCCAGGGGCCACATTGTGAGTCCTGGTCCACAGAGGGAGGGGCTGGGCGAGAACTCCTTTTATCACCATCATCAGCTTGCTCCAAGGACACATGGTCTACGGGACAAGAAGCATCCCCACACAGTTGACACAACGGATAATATTAACCCATTATGGCAAAAAGGATGGAAGGAAGCAATCCAGGTGTTACCAGGAAGCAATCCAGGTGTTACCATGTGTTCTAGCTTGCCTTCTGTGGCTGTGATAAAACATGGACAGAAGTCAGCTTGGGGGCATGAAGGCTTATTGGCTCCCACTTCTATGCCACAGTTTGGGTTTCTGTTGCTTGAAGAGACAGCAACTTCTTGTTTGGTTTTGTTTTCCCAGACAGGGTTTCTCTGTGGAACAGCCCTAGCTGTCCTGGAACCTGATCTGTAGTTCAGGTTGATCTCAAACTCAGGGAGATACACCTGCCTCTGCCTCCCGAATGCTGGTACTAAAGGCGTGTGCCACCTCCCCCCTCCCCCAGTTTGATTTCTTATATCACTTAGAGCCACCAGTCCAGGAATGACATCTCCTATAATGAGCTGGGCCTTCAACATTAATCAATAACCAAGAAAATTGTCCTCAGTCTTGCTTACAGGCAATCTGGTGGAGGCAATCCCTCAATTAAGGTTTCCTCTTCCCAGATGACTCTATAGCTTGCCTGAAGTTTATAAAAAACAAAAACAAACAAACAAAAACCATAACCACCACACCATGGTTTAATACGGCTCCAGGAGCTGCCTGCGCTCAGCTGGGACTCGAACATGGGACGCCACGCCTGGCAGAGCCGGTTGTCACGGCAACACGCCATCCGAGCGCCGATTGGCGGAGCCGTAGGCTTCGCGGAGCCTCTTGATAGGTCCTCCTCGCACGTGATGGAGCGATGAGTGATGGAGCGGGGGGGCGGGACTTCCTGTCTGGGCGAGCGTGTCTGGGGCTGTGATGCGCAGGTGCATCTCGCAGAGCACCGGCCGGGCCCTGGGCTGTGCGTGCGGCGTGTGCGCTGCGGGGAGCCGTCCGTGTGGGCTGTTTGGCGAGGCGGTCGTCGGAGCCCTCCTGGTCCCCGTATATCCTCTGAAATGGACCCCCAGCTGTCCTCCTCCCACCTCTGCCACCACCCCGCCCCCCGCCCAGGGTCTCCCTGCCTGCACCATTGTCCCCTTCAGCCTCCGCAGTGATGGGACAGGACAGACCCCTTCCTTGTTCGCTGCAGTGACAGCAGGGGCCCTTAGCATCTTGCTCTGATTTCTCACCTCCCCATCTACCCTGCCTCGGAGCCTTAAGGCGTAGCCACTCTCCTGATTATCCCGTGAGTCACCTCAAATCTTAGAGTAGGGATCACCGATTTAAAACTGAGCCCCCCCTCCACCTCCCCTGCCATGATTCTCCTCACCATCCAAGGCAGCTGAAACCACATGCTCCTAAACATGGACTTCCTCTTCCCTGGAAAGGGGTGAGGAGGAGGCTGATGAAGGCTGGGTCACAGGACTTTGCTCCCAGTGCAGCAGGAGAGCCAGACCTTGAAGGGCATTCCTGAGGAGGGCCCGGGCACCTCGAGGAGTCCTCCCCTTCCCCTGGGTTAGGGCACCTCTGCCTGCAGCTGTCCGTCTTCCCGGGAGAGCGCTGTACTGGCTGGCGGAGGCGTGGCCTCACCTGGTCTGGCAGAGCCGGATGTGTGTGCCAGGCTCTGTTGCCGGGGTCTCTGGAAGTTGAGCGTCAGGTTCCCTGGAGCTGGCACAAAGCTCACTTCGTGAGCAGGAGTTCTAGGCTGACATCTTAGTTACCTACCGTTTTGTTGCTGTACAGAGACAATGACTAACATCACTAGTAAAAGAAGGCATTTGTATGGTTTCAGAGGGTGAGCCCATGCCGGTCATGTCAGGGAGCAAGGCACAGGCGGCAGGCATGGTGCAGGGACAGTGGCTGAGAGCTTAAGACTGCTCCATAAACGTGGGCAAAGAGGACAAGACGCCTGGCGAGCCCAGTGACACACTCCTTCCTAACCCTTCCCAAACACCACCAACCGGGAACCAAATACTCAAACGCGTGAGTCTAGGAAGGCCATCACCACTCAAAAGGCCACTTCCCCACGTGGCTCTCAGTGGTCTTTGGTTTATATGCCCGTTTACAAAGGCGGACACGTGTCACTGGCCCAGGCCGCTCTGCTAGTAAGCAGTGAGATCTGGCGTCAGGGCTGCGTGCTGTGTCTGGGAGATCACGTGTCCAGGCACAAATCCAGACAAGCTTCTGGGACTGCCCGAAACCATGTCCAAACATCCGGACGAACGGCTTCCCGGTGGGGCTAGGCACTGTGAGAGGAGCTTTTTGTGGGCATGTGGCTTAGGCAGCCAGGACAGCCATATGCTCACTGACCTGGAGGGCACAGCATAGGCCACTCTGGCAACAGATGCTCCCAAAGGTATTTATGTCAGGGTCGTGCTTGGATCTCTCCTGCCCACCTGCCCCGGCCTCCCGCAGACCTAGAAGCTGAGGTCTTGGGCTGTGTCATAGGGTCCGGCCAGTCCTGTGTTCTGGCACGGAGTCCTGTGGCTAGGAATGGACAGCTGGTACGCGTCAGCTCCCACAGCCGGGGCATCTGTGTGGCACCATGGAGCTTGGTGTCGAGGACAGCAGGCAGCACTTGGGAAAGGCCACTCTGCAGTGGGCCCACCAAGTGGCGGAATATCCCTACATGCCCCAGATGGCCTCTCCTCTTGCCACCAGTCTCCCAAGGGCCATTCCAATAGCTTTGCTGTGCCAGGGTTTCCTGTCCGCCAGGCTGTGTCTGAAGCCAAAGGAGGGAGGAGCTGGCATTGGTCAGCACTAAGGATGTGGCTCTAGGCCTGAAGATGGGGGAGGAAGGGGTAGCCCATTGCATTCTCCGAGGCTGGCAGTGACAGTGCCCTGCTCTGCCAAAGGCAGGGCTACGGAGCCTGAGGTGATTTTACCGAGGAAGGGACGGGTAGTGACAGGGAGGCCACTGCACTGACAAGGAAGCCAGAGAAGCCAGTGAGGAAAGGCCAGCCCAGGGCCCGGAGTGACCTCTGTCGGAAAGCAGGACATTCAGGGTCCCCAAAGCAGCTGGTGAAGTTAAGATGGAGGGTTAGGTTCTGAGGAGTCCTCTGGAGGACCTGTGTCACCATGACAGCAACCTAGTCTGGCTGCCTCCCCCCAGCTTTCCCCCAACACTGGCCTGCGCCACCTCCTGTGGTCAGGATGAGCCTATCCCTGGAGTCAGTCACCTGTCATTGTATTGCCAGGAAATGGCCTTGGATCCAAGAGAGCTTCTTCTTGGCCATTCTCACAAGACGGGATCTGATTGCATCTTGGAGGGACACTCACTGGGATGCAGGGTGTTCCCAGATGAGGCAACAGGATACTCTTGGAGGAGGTAAAGCACCCCATCCTGCAGCAGGAAGTGTCTGAAAGGGCATAGACTCACTGGGCTTGGAAGACCAGCCCAGCTGCCTGGAAAAAGCAGCCTGTGAGAGCCCTGGGCCGCTGAGCCCCAGGCTGTGTAGCGCGTCCCAAGCTCCCATGCTGGGGTGGGCTTTGGTGACACGGGTGTCTTTGTGTCATTTCTACTCCTGTAAGTAAGCCCTCACCCACATTCCTGTAAGCAACACCAATAAAATCCACCGGCTCACCAAATTGAACTTTGGTGGTCTGTTGTTGGTTTCCTATCTGGAGTGAATAGATGTTTTTGTTCATGCGTGTCATAACACTGTACCATCTACAGTCTCGTGTGTCAGCTAATTACCCTTGGCTATTTAACAAGGAATTCCAAAGTTAAGAGTAGGACTTTTTTCCCCCCCCCCCCGAGACATGGTTTTTCTGTGCAACAGCCCTGGCTGTCCTGGACCTCACTCTGTAGACCAGGCTGGCCTCGAACTCACAGAGATCCACCTGCCTCTGCCTCCCGAGTGCTGGGATTAAAGGCGTGCGCCGCCACCGACAGGCGAGTGGCACTTCTTATCCCAAACCTCTGGGGTTGGGGCTGCCTGGATCTTTAGAGGTGCCCCCCTTATCTCCAAAGCTGTCGTCTTCCCACCTGTCTCCACACTCATCCTCACTGTGCTGGGTCCCTCTCACTTCCTGACCATTTTGACATCCAAGTCATGAAAAACAGTCTTAACTGTCTATTCATAGCTCTGGGTCAAGGGTCAAGGGTCAAGGGACAAGGGTGTGGCTTCTTCCAGCCTCTCCTCCCTGAAATTCCTTTCTTGTAGAAACACCTTTGGCTGGAGCATCATCCTGACTGCCATCCCGGCCATTATCTGCAGTAGTATATTCAGGAAAAGGCAAGGTCTGGGGGGAGGGGGTCCAGCCTGCGTCTCACTGGGGACCGGGGAAGGGTCTCGGTAGGTAAGGAGCATCCTGGGCTTTGGGTACTGCACCCTGAAGCCAGGGCATACAGGTGAGGTGGGGAAGGCAGCACCTGGGGCCACACCTGTCCATCCGTCCGTCCGTCCGTCCATCCACAGGCCCCCGGAAGCCTTGCTGAGCGAGCAGTCAGCTTGCGAGCAATGACAGTGTGCACAGCTTGCAGCCCAGGCCCGCCAGCAGCAGAGGAGCCAGGAAGCAGCTTTTCAGCAAGGGCCAAAGAGTGTTCCTGGAAGCAGGCTGAGTATAAATTATAAATAAACAAACGAGAATTCTGCAGCAGGGTGTGGGGTGGTGGGAAGAGGGAGAGACAGGAGGCAGGGAGCCCCCTGGGAGCTAAGGCCACTCCCCGGCCTGGCACCCATGGGGCTCTCTTCACACTTCTGGACCTGAGCCTCTGCCTACAGATCACAGCTCTGAGGGCCCAGGGTTCCCAAGATCAGATACTGCTGGTTGACGTTGCCAGGTGCAAAGGACAGGTCCCATGCAGACCCCTGTCATGGGCCCAAAGGCCCAGTGCCTCACACAGCCTGAGGCACAGTCTCCCTTGGACCAAAACAAGACTCTGTGGACACTCATCCGTGTGGGAGGTGTCTTACCAAATGTTTGAAGGGGGGAAAAAAATCCCACTTTCTTAGGTTTTTTTTTTTCTTTCTAATTTTGGATTATTTTTCTAGATGACTTCATTTCTAAGAAGGGGGTAGTACAGAGAAGGAGGATGGACAGAAGGAGGGAGGCCTGAACCCTGAGCGTGCGCTGGGGGTAAGGCAGTGTGGGAGCAGAGCAGAGTAAACACGGGGGCCAGGGGCTGTGGAGGGAGAGGCCCCATGCTCCGTGCGTGGTCATGGAGTGCCCTGACCTGCGGTGTTCCCGTGCCAGGCTGACTCTGAGACCTGCTGCTCAGCCATGCTCCCATGAAGCCTCCCATCTGGCCAGGTTGGGAGGGGCAAGGAACTCCAGAACTGAGAAAGACCCCCGTCTCCAATGGACAGAGCTGAGAGCCGTGCCCAGGACAGCCCTCAGCCCACACAGTTTCTTAAGCAACAGGATTTACTTGGTCTGTTTCATGGGAAAGGACCTGCACGATACTAGGATGGTCATCCACTCAGCCAAAGAAGCATAGAGGTGGCTTTGGAGGCCACACAGCCAAGAGCCATGCTCCAGACACATAGCTTCTGCCACTGGGCGTGGCTCCAACAGTCTACAGCTGCTGTCCGGGAGCCATGGTTTTCAGCTCCATTGCTTAGGTAATGGCTGCCTCCGGGAGGCAGGGAACTGGGTAGTGAGACTGTGTTGGTACTAAAACTATAGCTGCGAGGGAGCCCCCAAACGGTTCTCAGTCCCACCCGAGAAAGTGGGACCCCACAAAGAGGAAGAAAGTTCTCACTCCCTTAACCCACAAGGGCTTTTTCAGCTAACATCTGTAGCAAACTTCTGGGCTTGAGGGAGGGCGCTGAGATGGGCTGAGCTGCAATGTTGGGGACTTCTACAAGTCAGCAGAGCAGCAAGAACGGTGTCATGGGGACACGTGAAGGGACAAACACCGGGTCAGAGTGTTGTGGACACTCCAAGCTGCCTGGCCGCTCTCACCACTGCTGGGCTCCATGCTTAGCTTCCCAGCCTGGCCTGGGAGAAGGAAGATGAAAGGCTGTGTGTGCCCAAGGAAACAAATCCTTCACATCTCTGGAAAGTAGAAGTCCAAAATCAAGATGCCAGAAGGAATGGATCCTTCAAAGCCAACCCAGGCCCTGCTCCGGCTTCGGGGACGCTGGTGGCCCCGAGCATCCTTGGATCACGTCACTTCCGTGCCACCGCCTCCGCCTCCCAGGCCTGCCCCTCTCTGTGTCTCGTGTGTTTTGTTTTGTTTATTTCTCTGTGTGGCCCTGACTGTCCCGGAACTCGCTCTGTAGACCAGGCTGGCCTTGGACTCACAGAGATCCGCCTGCCTTGCCTCCCGAGTGCTGGGACTAAAGGTGTGCACCACCACCGCCCAGCTTTGTGTCTTTCAAGTCTCTCTTCTCCCTTTTTATTTTTGAGACAGGATCTCACTATGTAGACCCCGCATTTACAGAGATCTGCTTGCATTGACCTCTGAGAGCTGAGATTAAAGGTGTGCGCCAGAGTGAAAGGTGACAGCTACCTTGTTAGTAAAAGTCCTCACCTTCTTTCAGCGGGCACATGGGAAAGCTTCCCTGACCCCCTGACCCAGCCCCACCTCTCAGTCCCCCACCCATCAGATCGTCACTGAAGCAATGGGGCGGAGTACCCGACTTTAGGACAGCAAATGCGGGCTGCCTGGCCCATGCCCAGTGGTGGGGAACACGTATTTGAGGCATGTAAGTTGGTGACATCTGCGGACTTGTGCACATGAGGTCCCGCTCATAGGCGTATCTTTCTGAGGCTACAGTCCAGCCCCTCCCATGAGACTTGGGCACAGAGCAGAGAGGAGGAAGGAGCTAAGAAGGGGATGCAGGTGGGAACAAAGGTTTGGTCTGGGCAGAGCTAAGGCACTTCAGCCCACACGGGGCTGTGAGACTGTCTTTCTCCCTCAGTTTTTTGAACCCCATGTCAGTTTGTGGTTATCCAGATGGGGGTTCCACCGTCTCCCATGAGGTTCCATGGAGACACCATTCAGCAGGGTGCTATACCTTCCTGTGCCTCGGAGGCAGGAGGCAGAAGTTGCCATCCCTCCTGCCGGCAGGCCACTTTCTGAGGCCACAGACGCCTTAGTGAGTCCCTTGATGCCCATTGTAAGCTCTCTCCTTTTCTCCTCCCCAAGTCCCCTCCAGGTCCAGCTGATTCTTCTTCCCCAAATGCAAATGCTGCCAGCTGCAGACCTTCCAGACATAGAGTTGGGACTGGACTGTGATGTCTGCACATGTCCTGCTGTCCCTGCCAATATCCTCAGAAGAGACGGCGACTCCATTTCATGATAAGGGAAGGTAAGCCTGGGTCTGAAGCTCCAGTGCACCCTTTTCACGCTCTGTCCCAGACTCTGCCATGTGGCCCCGTCTTGAGAGAATCACCTCTCGGGGCCACCTTGCCCTGCACGGGGCCTCCTAAGGATACAGGCAGCCCGGGGCCAGGCTACTGCATTAGCCTCCAGTGCAGCCATGAGCAGTGACACTGCCTCCACCTCTTCAAGACACAGGTTCTTTACTCTGCTGGTCCCTTGGGGACCAGGACTCTGGCCTTTTCCTTTTCCAGGAGGGACTGCGACCTCTAGATGCTCACTCTGTGACATTAAGGACGTGTCGGACCGCAGCTAGGAAGGCAGATGGGCAGATGCCCCCGGTGTGGTGGGGCTGGCGAGGCCTCCACCTGCTGTGGAGGCGACCAAGTCTCTAGTGCCCAGGTAACTTGACCCAGTGTTTGATCATCGTCCACCTCAGCCGTCACGAGCCAGGCCACTCCTGGGCACTTGCAGGCAGAGGCCAGTGCTGTGAGAGACACCTTGTCTTGTCTCAGTGGCGGTATTACACTTTGGAAAATTAAAAAAATAAATAAATAAAAAATAAAAAAGAAGAGCAGCTGCCAGGAAAAGGGAGGCTGAGTAACAGCCGGGCTGAGTCACGCAGCAGGAGGCATTTGGTAAGAGCTGGAAGTGTGTGGCCACTGAGGAGCAGCCACCTTGGGCCTCAGGGAAGGGGAGGGGCGGAGGCCCACGTGCTGCCCTCCCGGGACATCTGGAGGCATCGGGCAGCTGCAGGACAGTCTTCTACAGTGTCCATGCACTAGGGTTGGCATGGAGCAGACCCGCTCCCCACCCCCAGCCTTGCCTCAGGGAGCTCAGGCCCAGGCGCCACTCAGACCTCCTCAGCTTGGTCTGAGGGGGCAGCAGTCATACAACCATTAACAGTGATTGTAGGAGTGAGGAGCTGCCTCAAACACAGGAGCTCTGGCTGCTGGCCGTAGAACCTGGGGCACCTAACAGGCTTGCGAGACTGTCGGTGGCCTGGGGCCGGCCTCTTGGTGATTTTCCCACAGTTCCTCCTTACTTGGCTCCTAACGTCCCTTGGGGCCCCACCTTTCCTTTCCACAATTTTCCAGGATGAATTGTGTATCCCTTCCTTGAGAACTGGGGTTCCCAGCTCTTCCTCTGTAAGTCCTGGGTGCAGTAGACTTGGCTTTGGGGATAGCCAGGATGGGGGTGATCTCGGACCCTCACCCTGTGGTCGGTTCCGGTTGCTGCCGGTGTGGCTGTGCACAGCTGGTGAGGAGTCCTGGCTTGCTCAGTGACCTCAACTAACACAGCACGACACCCAGCCTCAGGGAGCCTCAGATGAGCCTGGTAGGGGGTGCTAGTGTGTCCTCACTGTGCCACCCCCCCAGCAGACAAGTGTCTGTGTGCCGGTGACACCCGCATCCTACTGAAGCTTCGAGTTTGGGAGCCGGCAGATGTCTGGAGATGGTTTTCTCTCAGGCACAGGGGACCTGAAAGGAAGGGACTCGCCCAAGACTACCCAGCCAGGCTTGATGAGACGCCAGCCCTGCTCTCTGTCAGCCCTGCATCCCTCCAAGGATGGGTAAGGGCCCCACAAGCTCTGGTTCATCCCAGAGTCCGTGCCGGCCGGCGGTCCCAGCCCCTCATTTGGGTATGGTCTGCTCTTTGTTCGTTCTAGCCGTGCCTGCCTCTCCCGCCCCCAGGCTCCCTGCGGGAAGGGGTTCCTATGGCACCCCTTCCCCCGCACACACTTAGCTCACTGTCAGCCATCTGCCCTGAGATGGTGGCAGCAGATGCCTCGATGCACAGCGGTGCCTGAAACATAGTCGGCCGGGTGCCCAGGCGAACCTGAGTGCTGCCTGTCAGGGCAGGGGCTGCGGCTCCCCAAACACGGAGGCCCGGGACAGTCTTCCCTGGTGAGGTCGGGCAGGCCAAGAAGCTCAGATGGCCTGCCAGGGCTGGAGCAGGAGTGCGTGGGGCCAGTCCCCTCCAGCTGCAGCTTTGGAGAGGAACTCTTCAGCTTCCAGAGGCTGCAGGCCCACAGCGTGCAAGCATCTCTCCCAAGCTCCAGCCATGCCCCTCCCTAAGAAAGCCGCAGCTGCCCCAAGTGTGAGTTGAGGCTCGCAGGGAGGGTCCAGAGGCCCAGAGCCTTCACACACCGAGTTCACCCAAGTGTCTGGATTTGCATGCTGAGGCCACTCTGGTCTTCCAGCGTTCCTCTCCGTGACCTCCCTCCACACACTGGAGTTTTCCTTACCATCAGTGGGGGCAGGTGATCGTTCAGGGTTGGGAGACTGTCCTGAACCTCCTGAAGGGTGGTGGGCACAGTTTCTGGACCCATCTGCACTTCCAGGACACACACACACACACACACACACACACACACACACACACACACACACACACACACACACACACACACACACACACGGTTGGTTTGTAGCCCTTCCAGCTTGGGGTGGGGGTGGGGGTGGGGGGCTTAGCCTCATCCCTGAAAGCCCACCCTCTGGCTCAGCTCTGACTGCTCCAGCCTGGGGAACAGGGTAACAGAGGGCGTGCCAGGCATGAACAAGGCCTTTGGGGGCCATGGCACCACGGCAGCTCCGGAACACATGTGATTGGGAGGCTGAGGCAGGAGTTCCAGGCCACAGGGGAGACCCTATGCCAGTAAGCAATCAACGAAAAGACGAAAACAGAACACACCGACTGGTTAAGCCTCTGGATTGGTTTGATGTTAAGACTGCCATGATTGTTTACAAAAAGGCCATCCCCCAAGATCTGCCCATTTGTGCTGGCCTGCAGCCCAGAGTTCAGTGTAAGCGAAGGATGGGTTGTGCAAGCCTGCCTGGGGACGGACGGACGGACGGACGGACGGATGGCCTGACTCCTCAGGACCTCACAATGGAGACAGCAGGAGGCTATGGGCCCTGGTCCTGGCAGCCTCCACAGTCCTCCCTGTATCTCCTCGCAGCTCCCTGCAGGGCGAGTGTGCAGACACAGACGCACACACAGGCAGGCCCGCACTCCCCCAGGCCGCCTCTGCTCCCTCGCATCTTGCATTTGTTGTGCTACAGCAGGGCTCGAATGGGGACACGCTGCACTCTCTCAGCTAGAAGCTCCCTCCAGCCCCCCACGGAGGTGCCATATGTCAGTGTCATGAATAGGCATGAGGCCTGGGGGCTGGGAAGTGGCAGCTGTCAATCACTGGATGCTGAGTAGACCAGGGGGATGGGTCGGGCAGCTTGTACAAAGCCATGGAGTGTGGTGGGTCAGTGTGTAGGCAGCTCTTGTACAGTGGGCAGATCTCTGCAGCCAGAGGACCTTTTCAGAAAGCAGAGCCAAACCCCCAGTAGGTACAGGCAGTGATGGCGCAGAGATGCCAGAGTCCTGAATCCTCTGCCTTCTCTGTTTATGCCAGCTGAGTGGCCTGCGAACTTCCTCCAGGGCGACTACCTCCAACTCCCAGGACACCTATCCTGGCCTTCAGGAGTCAGGGCCAAGCCTACGTCTGCCACAGCAAGGGAGGGAACCAAATTTAGCTATAGTTGTGGTGGGTCACATTTGTTCCCATATCACAGACGGGAAAAGCAGGTCCAGGAAGCCTCTGAGATGCCTCAAAGCCTTGTAGGCTGCTAGGGCTGTGGGATTCTGCTGGTAGCTGCTGCTCCGTTCTCTTTATCCTGCAGCTCTGTGATTTGTTTCCTCTGCTTCCTGTTGTCACCCCTTTGCCAATTGACTTCTGGCTATGCAGCCATCCCCCCAGCAGTGTTCTAACCCAACTGCTGGTCCCCTCAGCATTGACCCTTTTAGGCAGGTGACCGAGGTATGAATGAAGAGACAGCCTGTGTCAGTACAGGGGCAGCGGTGAGGCTCGGCCCACTCTAGGCCCCGGCAGGGTCTTCTGCTTCATTCCCAGCCCTGCTGGAGGCCGAATGCGGATTGGATTGACTGCTTCAGGTTAATTGGCTCTCTCTCTCCTGCCAGCATGACGGATCCTGCATGACATTTCCCTAGATAGTTAATTGATACCCAAGTAATTTGTCATGGAGACCTCGTTATATGCCAAGTGGGTCCCCTAAGCTGTTAGCGGCTGTGCCCCAGAAATAAGATTGGCAAGTTAATAATGGAGCCTTAATCATACTGTTCCTCGTCCGCAGAGGAGGAACTGACTGGGAGATAGGATGGTGTTTTCCTGGGATCTTGGAGACCAAACTGCATGCAATCCCAAGGCTTCAGTCTCCTCCCACCGGGTACAGACTTTGGGAAACAGAGCTTTGGTTTTCTCCCAAGGTAAGCTAAGATGCATCCAGCTCCTGCTTCCAGCTGACTTTGGATGTCTCATTCTCCAGGACACATAACGTGGCTCTGGCTGAACTGCCTAGCCTTCAGAGCTTGGGTCTCTGTCGCAGCTGTCAGGGAAGAGGGTCTCATCGGCCTGGGGTCACCAATTGAAGAAGTGTGGGCTACTGGATCTGGTGGAGATTTGCAGAGCCAAGCCTAGACAAAGTGGCCGATCCCCAGAGGGTCAACCCTGCCATGAGTCATCAGGACGTCCACTGTCCCTCACTTGGGTTTCATCCTTGGAACCTGGAGTGTGTCAGGACCCAAGCCGGCTCTGCAGGGCTCCAGCCCAGTCCCTCTTGGCGCCCTCTGGAGAGGATCTGTGGGGACACGGACCAGGACCACCTAGACCAGTGGTTCTCAGCCTTCCTAAAACTGCGGCCCTTTAATGCAGTTTCTTATGTTGTGGAGACCCCAACCATAAAATTATTCTTGTTGTCCCTTCACAACTGTAATTTTGGTAAATATCTGACATGCAGAATATCTGCTGTGTGACCCCCATGAAACTGTTGTTTGACCCCCCACCCCCACAGGGGTTGGGACCCACAGGTTGAGAACAGTTGATCCAGAGGCAGGAAGATCATAAACAGGGCCCTGTGTCCCTCTAGTGTCAAGGCCCTAGGGTATGAGAGTCGGTGTCAGACTCCAGTCCCTGTACTCCATCACTGGGGCCCTAGCCTTGGCTTCGGCCCCCAGGACACCAGCACTTTGGCCTGGAGCATTCCCTTCTTAGGCCGCATACTGTCCTAGGGCCTTGGTGACCAAGGGTTGAAGGGTTCCTGCCCATTGTCTGGCACTGTGAGGCCTATCTAAGGCTTTGGGGCGTGACCCAGAAGGGACCACAGGGCTCCCTTACTCTTACTTGCTGGCTGTCATGAGAGCAGCCCTGGCTCCTGACTAAGACTTGCTGCCTCCCCGTGGGCTACAAAGTCACCCACCGGTACCCAAGGCCATGAGCCAGGTTCAACATTCCTTTGTTTCCTTTTCAAGACAGGGTTTCTCTGTGTGGCCCTGGCTGGCCTTGAACTCATAGAAATCCCCTGCCTCTGCCTCCTGGGATTAAAGGTGTCACCACCACCCAGTTAGCTTTTTTTTTTTTTTTTCTTTAACATGAGTTATGAAAGCTTAGTTATGACCAACTAAGGTGAGCTTAGTTCCACAAAATTGCCGGGGGATCTAGCTGACATGAGACAGGACACTACAGACACTTGAAATCATAGTGTTCATGTACCTTAGAAACAAAACTACTGTCTCTTCAGTAACTATTCTGGTGTGTGGGTGAGGGCTGGGGATCAAACCCATGCAAGCTAAGTGCTCTACCATAGAGCTATTCCCTGCCTGCTGGTACAAAAGCTCTCATGGTAGTTTACGAAAAAGAAAGGGCCTCTTTCCAGATTCCCCTGCCACGAGGCCATCAGGGCACTGGTTCCGAGGTGGGAAGGGTGGGCACACAGCTCAAAGGGTCTTGTGCAGCATTAAAACATGAACTTTGTTGAGATGGAGGACTGTATGGGGTACAGATCAGTACCCCAGGGTCATGATGAGAAATCCCCAGGCATAGAAGGAGGGTACCCCTGTGACAAGTGGTACATGATCGCAAGGTGACAGAGATGGCTGGGCCGGGGAGGAAACCGCTCTGTGCCACTTATCCCTTTTGGCACACAAACTACTTTGCACCGGAGATTCGCTGTGCCCTGTTGTTTTGAGGGATGGGAGACTGATGGGGTAGAAGAGACATTTCCAAGATGATGTCCTCAGAGCGGCTTGTGACATGGCAGCTGAAAATACGAGACCCCAAGAGGGAGGGAGGGAGGGGAGGAGGGAGAAGGAAGAGAGGAAGAGGGGAGGAGAGGTGAGAGAGAGAGAGAGAGAGAGAGAGAGAGAGAGAGAGAGAGAGAGAGAGAGAGAGAGAGACAGAGAGAGAGGAGGAGAGAGAGAGAGAGAGAGAGAGAGAGAGAGAGAGAGAGAGAGAGAGAGAGAGAGAGAGAGAGAGAGACAGAGAGAGAGAGAGAGAGAGAGAGAGAGAGAGAGAGAGAGAGAGGGAGAGAGAGAGAGAGAGAGACAGAGAGAGAGAGAGAGAGAGAGAGAGAGAGAGAGAGAGAGAGAGAGAGAGAGAGAGAGAGAGAGGAGAGAGAGAGAGAGAGAGAGAGAGAGAGAGAGAGAGAGAGAGAGAGAGAGGAGAGAGAGAGAGAGACAGAGAGAGAGAGAGAGAGAGAGAGAGAGAGAGAGAGAGAGAGAGAGAGAGAGAGAGAGAGAGAGAGGAGAGAGAGAGAGAGAGCGAGAGAGAGAGAGAGAGAGAGAGAGGGAGAGAGAGACAGAGAGGAAGAGAGAGAGAGGAGAGAGAGAGACAGAGAGAGAGGAGGAGAGAGGAGAGACAGAGAGGAGAGAGAGACAGAGAGAGAGACAGAGAGAGAGAGAGAGAGAGAGAGAGAGAGAGAGAGAGAGAGAGAGAGAGAAGCACCTGTCACACGTGTTCTACAACCTAAAGTTGGGGATACTTGCTTTTGTCATCATTTATGAGTCACAACAGATCTTATCGCCAGGCAACTCGATAAATGTAGGAGGGCAGGCCACTAGGCTGTCCTGGAGAGCGGCCACCAGAGCTACCAAGAGGTCAAGCTCACACATGGCCTTCTGATGCCAATGCTCCTGAAGGAGGTGTGTACTGTTTGGTTCCCTGCAGGGTTAGCGGAAGAAATAAGCAATGGCTGCCGAACGAAACCAGCTCCACCTTAAACGTGGCAATTATTAAGCCTAGTAGAGAACGAGAGGTTGTACGAGTAAAACAAATGTAATTATGATGCACTACTCACCAGGGAGTCCTGTCTGCAAGGACAGTCTTACAGAGCATCCTGACTCCGCTGCAACGAGATGTGTGGGAATGCACGTGTGCGTGTGCGTGTGCGTGTGCGTGTGCATGTGTAGTGTACATTCGCGGACGCATGAACAGTGGCTAACATGAGAAAACAGACACCCAAGGCAGCAGCAGGAAGTCAATGGGCGACTTCTAAATCTGGAGGGGGAAAGGGGAGCGATGTTTGCAGGTTCTTTAGCGGTAAACACCCAGGGTACGAGCGCTCGGGCGCTTGCTGCAGAGTTCCGTTCCTGGCACTCATGTCTGGCTCACTCCTGGCTCCCAACAGCCTATGACTCTGATGTGATGCCCCCTTCTTGCTCCGAAAGTGCTGTACTTACACGCACATACCCACACACAGACACACATAATTTTAAAATACTGTTTAAAGAATGAAGTACACAATCAAAGAATATGCTAAAATAACAGTTTGCCTCTGAGAGGGACCCAGGCAAGGCGACACCAGCTTTTCGTGGTATTCCCAAACAACGCAGGCCTCCGCATTTGACTAGAGAAACACTATGAATGAAATTTAAGTGTGTAAAGACAAAACCCAAAGCTGGGGATGCGTCTCGGTTAGTAGTGTTTGCTCAGCATGCAGAGCCTTGAGTTTGACCCCACCATGAGTGTGGTGGCTCAGACCTGCAACCTCACCGCCAGGAAGATCAGAGGCTCAAGGTCCCCCCTCCTGTGCGGTGATGAGACCCTGTTCAACACAACACAAAACCCTAGCCCGTGCCCAGACTGTATTCTCGGCTCTCCTCTCCGTTGGGACCTGATGCGGGTCCCTGTGCCTGACACTCCCCTTTCCCAGGGGCCCTTCAGGGCCTGGCACGGTGGGTACCTGCTGGGCAAGTGGGGAAGAGAGCTCTACTCTACCCCTCTGTGACACCCAGCTGACAGCACCTCGGGCCACTCATCCGCACGTCAGTGGTGCCTCTATCCTGTGCCTCTGATTTAATGAATAGTTATTTAAAACTCCCCGCTGGACCTGGTCAGGGTGGTGCAGCAGGATTGCTGGGCTGGGCTGCTGTAGGGGTGGGTGGGCCAGGTGGGAAATCCTCTGCCTTATCATGTGACCCCTCCCTCCTCACCTTTGATACCAGATATTCAGCTGGCAGGTAGGTGAAGGGTGTGCCAGCTTGGCACTGTCTCTGGAGGGGAAGGTGGTCCAAGCTGACAGACTCTGGAGACATCAAACCCACCACATCACCATTCAGGGAGGAGGTACCGACCAAGCACACTCAGCATGCAGGCACAGAGGCCTTGGAGCGCTGTACAGAGCACTCACTATACAGAGCACTTACTAGAACACTCCTGGGGACTGGGGTATAAGGAGCAGTGAGCTCCCAACAGCCAGGAGACAGCAAGTGGTGCCGAGGAAGGGTCCAGGTTCCCAGCCTGGCCTGCTGGTACACAGGTAGTGATGACTTGAGCCTCTCTCTCCAGGGCTGGCCCATGGTAAGATCGCAGTGGGCCACTCCAGCCTGGCAGAGGCCACCATTCCCGGCTGCCACATGAGCAGGAAATGGGGATGGCTGGGGTCCCGAGTGACCCAGAGGCCGGGCTGGATTACCTCCTCCTGGAAGCCTCTTCCCCCCAGCTGCTGGTTGGGGTAGGGATGCTGGGAAGGGGCTCAGAAGCTGCAGATGAACGTGGAAATCTATTTGGATCTGACTTGAATTATTAAGAGCACCAAGAATATTCTTAGCTCTAGAGAGCTGTGGTCTGCTGAGATGGACATCACTGTGCTCCTATTTTTAAGGTTCTGTGGGAAGGATCCGAGACGCCCTGCACTTAGGGCCCCCTGCCCTCAGGCGCCGGTGTCTGGGTGTCTGGCCATCCCACCAGTGGGCTCACAATCCATGATCCCTCTTCTCTACTTCTTCAGTTTGCATCGCCAGGCCCTCGCCCCCCCCCAGGCCACTGTAGCAGGGCTGGGGAAGGGGACTGCTCCTGTGGGAAACACAGGGTCACCACAGGACCCAGCATCGACCCTCCTAAGTATACACCCACACGAACTGGAAAGTTACAGGAGCTCAGCATATAGGATCTCTAGCACAGACACAAGGGAGTACCTGGGAGAGGACTGGGCATGCATGGGATAGAATTCAGTCACAAAAAGGAGACATGATGACACGTGGCATCCCACCAAGGAGCCCAGAAACAGGCAGACCACAAACACGACGTGGTCTTGTGGAGACGGTGGGGGCTGCAGGCTAACAGCCAGGGCTCCCTTTGGATCGATGAAAATGCTTTGAGGTAAACAAGGTAATAATGGCTACACAAGACGATGCATCTTCCTTCTGTTTGTGACTAGGCCTCTGGCCTTGAACCCAGGCCCAGTGATCCTTGGGTCCCATGCGCCCCAGAAGCTGGGCCCACACATACCACAGTGCACACTGGATTGTGAATATTCCAAAAGGCTGACAAGTTGTACTTTAATGACTGAAATGATTTCAATCACATCAGAGTTGTCTACAAGCCCATCTTCAGGCTCTGGCCTGCACCTCACCACGTGACTGTGTTGGCAGCCTGCAGAGCCGCCCTCATGGGTGCACGGCCGCCTTCCCCGGAGCTTGCTGAGAGGAGGGGCTGAGCGTTGGAGGGTGCCAAGCTGAGTGGTGCCAGCGTGCTGGGCAGGCGAGGTAGGGCTTCTGTGTGTCCTGGGAAGGTGTCCTGTTGGAGTGGAACAGACGGGGTGGCCAGGCTGGGTCCCCAGCCACACTCTGGGGGCTCATAGGAGTGGGAGAAACTGCCTGCTCGCGTGAGGTGTGGACGGGGGAGGAAAGCTAGTTTTCTCGTCTGTAAGGCTGGCCTAAAAGATGGGGGGCCTTGGCCTCTGGAGCCCCACATCTCTAATCACCAGCTTTCCTTCGCCCCATGAGAAGCCTTCACCCACCCCTCCTTCTGGCACCTTCCAGCTGTACAGGCCTCATTCCCGCCTGACATCTGAGCTTCACCCAGAAATCCCTCCACATCTCTGTCTTGATAGGGCTCGAGGAGGGAGAAACCGTGAAGGCGGTGAGACAGAGAGTGGGGCCAGCTGCAGGCTCTCCACCTCTTGGCTTCCGCAGAAACGTGTGTGTGTGTGTGTGTGTGTGTGTGTGTGTGTGTGTGTGTGTACAATGTTTGTGAGGGACAGGGGGCTGCACCTGTTGGAGACCTGCTAGCCTGGGACACTGTTAGAGCCAAGGTTCTCGAGTGGATTCTGACTCACGGGCGGGGTGTTTCCTAGTCAAGAGCACACTTCCCTTCCGGGCTGGGGGTGTGGGCACCATGGATCCCTTCCTCCTCAGACGTGGTGGGTGTCTCTGGGCCTCTCATATCAGGTGTGTGTGTGTGTGGGGGGAAGATGCTCCCTCTGCCCCTGCCTCACTTACTGGGCGACAGGACCATGCGCATATCTTTCCCAAAGACCCAAATTGAAATCCCAGGCCGTGGGAGCCGGCTGCCAGCTCCACCCCAAGGGATCTTGCGAGGGACTGAATATAAATGGGCCTGGCTGTCCCAGGAAGCTATCCCTGCTGCCCTTCCCCCATCACTGACCCTCAGCCCCCCAGGGTGTCCGCAGGACTCGGTAGCTAGCTTCATCCACCACCTGTCGCCTTTCCTCCAGGAAGTTCGGGGACTATGGTGCGGGCAAGGGACACACTACAGATGTCACCAGTGTTCCACCTCAGCTGCCACTCCAGTGAACCTCTACGTGTATGTTTGAGGTCAGGGCACTGGGGCCATGCTGCTGGTGAGCCACCTCTGTGGCCCTGCCTCAGCGACCTCTTCAAACCCACCCAGGAAGATGCCACCGGCATAGGACAGACCTGCCTTCTTGGCGGGGCGGGGTTTGACGCTCCCTCTGGTGAGAGGGTGGCAGGAAGAGGAGCGAGGAGCCGAGCCTGGGGCTTTCTCACCATGGGCCTCAACCCGCTTCCCATCTGGCACCCTCTGTGGAGCCGACTCCCCGACGCCCACTCCTGAGCCTGCTCCAGGCTTGAGGCCTTCCCACTGCAGGCCCCTCAGGCTCAGCAGCAGCAGCAGCCAAGCTTGAGGACAGGCACCTCGGGGGCTGCAGCCCACTGAAGGACAATTTGTGGCCAGGACGGTGATGTAACAGTGACCCCTGAGACCAGAGGAGGGAAACCGGTGCCAGGTCAGAGCTGCAGGTGCCGGCACAGGCTGCCAGCCTCGGGTATCTGGGTGCCTGTGCGTTTCCTGGTCTGGAATGTGGTCCTTCTGGGGCAAGGTGGCCATGCTGATCAGCTAGTGATGGAGGAGGCTGGGCAGCCATCGGCCCCCGCTAGACTGTGCCTGCTGTGTCCTGCTGGGGTTTAGGCCACTGTTGCCTCCGGCGCCCGCTGCTCTACCTGTGGCTGCGGGAGAGATCCCATAGCTCCTAGAGATCATCTTCCCAGGGTGGTGAAGGAGCACGGAGGCCCGAGTCTTCATGATGCCCAGTTCTCTCTGGCTGCCTGTCCTGCTGCTCCTGGAAGCACAGCTGAAGGTCTCCCAGGTCTGGGCTGCAGCCTCTGCCACTGTCCTCGGGGGGCCTGTCCAGACTTGCAGGGGCCCCTGGGCCTCCTTTGGGGTAAGCCTTTGGCCTCTGCTCCTCCTGACTCCTGGCAATGACACAAAGAAGCGAGTGACACAAAAGGATAAAAGCCCAGGTGGGTCAGAAGCCCCTTGCTCTCCAGGGGCCTCTGGAGGGCCTGCTGTGGGACAGGCAGACAGTCGTCAACTAAACAGGCCCACTCTACCCTCAGGCTGACCACGCTCAGCTATGAAGCTGGGGTAGGGCCAGCTGCCCATTCCCTCAGTTCCCAAACAGCTTCGTGGGCCCAGGGACAGCCACCAGCTACCAGGGCAACAGGCATGACAGGGGTATCCTTCACCACTCAAGACAGGGCTGTTGTGGTCTCCTGGGGAGTGAGGAGTACTGAAGGCAGGGACCAACACCGGAGCTGCCAGATGCACCATGCTCTATTGCCGACGCCCTGGTTTCCTCACCCGGGAAATGGGATCACACTACCTGTTTCTTGACAAGACTTCCCTGAGGCCTGTTCTCATAATTGCGATTTGTGTAAAGAACTCATGTCAGCCCCGTGTCCCTAGCTGAGTCTGCAGGCTAACAACCATCTCGCTTTTATCTCATGTCTGACACTAAGGACCATATCCTGGCCTGTACCCTTGCACGGGTGAAATGGACCAGGAAAGTTTAGACAGCTGTGCTGACTAGGCTCAGCTTGACACTAGCTAGAGTCTGAAAGGCGGGACCTCAATTGAGAAGCTGCCTCCCTTAGATCCAGCGTAGGGTATTTTCTTAGTGAGTGGTTGCTGTGTAAGCGCCCAGCCCATTTTGGCTGGTGGTCCTGGGTTGTAGAAGAAAGCAGGCTGAGCAAGACACGAGGAGCAAGCCAGTAAGCGGCTCCCTCCTGCTGGAGCAGGCTCTTGCCCTGCCTGAGTTCCTGTTGTGACTCCCGACTCCCTGCGGTGGCGACGGTGATGTGGGAGTGTGACCCTATCAAACCCTCTCTCCCTAACTGGCTTTGGCATGGTGTTTCCTCACAGCAATAGAAACCTAACTAGGACAGCGGGCATGTTTGGAGGTGGTAGGCCTTGGGACACCTGAGCCACAGGAGTGGGGTTGCTTGAGGGTCCCCACGAGGTTTGCAGTCTGTTCTCCAAGGGACCTCTTCCTATGCCCCCCTGCCAGGCCTGGGCTCACACTCAGCCCCTGAGGACGCCCTTTCCACACTCACCTCTCTCGCTTTTGTGCAGGAGACCCAGGGGTTCCTAGAGTCCTTCGGATGTACTCTCGGGAGCGGATGTCAGCCTGAAAGACACACACAGCTGTGGCCAGCCCCTGGGCATATGTCCCCAGCTGCTGGGAGCACTTCATGCCCTCCCAGAGGCAGCCCCCCCACGTCCTCAGGGAACATGAGCCCCACCAGCGTGTAGCTGAGAGCCCAGGGTCCTGGCTCCTGCCAGCGTCAGCTGACTGGTAGGTGAACCCTGGGTGCAGAGCTCAGCTCAGGGCATGCGCTGCTCAGCCCGCTTCTTGGACTCATAGCCCAGGTGTCTGTCTTCTGTTTGTCCCTCTGATGGGTGTCAGCTGTGACACTGCCCACCTCCAGAAAGTTTGACAAGTTACCATGGTGACAAAAGGACTGAGGGCCACAGGTGTGGGACTCAGACCCGAATATACCCCTTGTCACCTGTCTGGTCTCAGGAAGTCCTTGATCCCAGCTCAGATGGGTTTAGCTTAGCTTTGGGACCGCATGAGCTACAGATAGCAACAGCTCACCCTGCAGGTGGAGCCTCTTCAGCCAAGGGGAGCATGCTGTGGGCAGGGGGATGTCCTGGCCGGCCCACAGAGCCTGGGCCCAGTGCCAGGAGCACAGCAGAGGCTGAAGCCACAGCAGGGCTGGGTATGGACCAGAGAAGAGGGAGGGAAGGCCCCGAGAGCGGCACTGGCCCCTTCTTGGAGCACTGTGGGGACGTTGGGAAGGAGCTCTGCTGAGAGGCAGTGGAGAAAGAGAAGCCAGCAGCCACAGTCAGTCCTGGGCAGGGCCAAGCCTTATTCCCGCCCTCCCCGCCAGCCTGGGCTCCCAGGGTAGGCAGCCTGCTAGGGCAGAAACTGCTGTAACTCTGGAAAAAATATGGCCAAAGGAGCTGAGGCCGGCACAGCACAGGCTGAGCTTTCTCCTTAGACCGACCACCGGTCTAAGACGGAAGGGAAAGGCTTCCTGGGGCTAGGGGCACGACAGGTTTGAGACCATTGCACCTGTAACCAGACAAACGCCCGAGACGAGGGACGGCTGGGGGGGGGCTAGGGGGAGAGGGCTGGGGGGGGGCTAGGGGGAGAGGGCTGGGGGGGCTAGGGGGAGAGGGCATTTTCTGGGGGAATGCTTGCTCCTTCTCAGAGGCCAGCTCTGGCAGCCTTTCCAGGAGCAGGGTTGAGCACCACAGGAGGCACAGCCTGCTGCTGCCACCTGGAGGCCATCCTGTGCATGTGCAGCTCTGCTGCTCTCCCTTAGGGCAGAGACCGAGTCCAGCCTGCGGCCAGTGGGCTGCGTGGCCTCCCTCACACCTCCCAGACTTCACCGTCTCCATCTCCTGCGTGTGTGGAGTTGTGGCCGGAAGAGCTGTCCCTCAGCTGATGCAGACAGCAACTGCTCCAAGTCCCTGCTGGTGAGCTTTCCCACCTCTCCACTCTGACGGAATGGCTTGAATATACCAAATTCCTCCTGCCTGGGCTTTTGCCAGGGCCTTTCTAGAGCCCTCTGTCCTCATCCCCTCCTCTAAAGAGGGGCTTCTCCAGCCAGGTGGTGGTGTTGCACCTTTAATCTCAGCACTCTGGGGGCAAAACCTGACCTCTGAGTTCAGGACAGCCAGAGCCACACAGAGAAACCCTGTCTCAAACAAACACAAGAAGGGGCGCGCTTTTCCTGGGTCCTCAGCCTGCGGTCCGCTGTTGCACAGGCGCCAGCATGTGAGGATGATACGGAAAGGTGACCTGCACATGTTGGGATCTCAGTTGCATGCTTCTTCTCGCAGGCTGAGAGGAGTCTGGGGGCCTGAAGAGCAGCATGGGTACCTGGCAGGGCCAAGCCCTGGAGTCTGTCCACACTGGTGTCCTTGGCACCAGCACGAGCCTCCTGTGAGCCTCTGACTCCTCACTGGTCCTGCCCGACACTCGCTGGCTTGGGAAAGACTAAGCTGTCCGTGCTGTTGTGCCTGGTGCAGGATGCTAAGCACAGTAGCAAGAATTCCCAGATAAAGCAACCTCGGCTCTACACTCCTGCCTTCAGTGCCCAGTAGTTTCCCCCAGGGGCTCGGGGCCTGGTCCTCAGATCCCGGCAGAGGTCCACCCCAAGTGACTGGGCAGCAGTGACAATCCCCCCGCCCCTGGCCCCATACCTGGCGTATGGGCTCTGGGATCCGGAACCTACAGCAGTGGTGGGCCAGGTGCACAGCAACCTCCAGGCTTATTCTGTGGCCCACGGAGACATAGAGGGGCTTGGTGCTGTGGTCATGGCTCTTCAGGGCCTGTGGGTGAAGGGAGGTCACATTCCTGTGGCAGAGGCCAGTCTCAAGGCTGAGGTTCTGAGGATGTCCTAGGTGGCAGGAAGGAGTTCATAGGGCAAAGGCATCTCCAGGTGGCACATGGGGTGAGCAGAGCCAGAGAAGTATGTGACACAGCATGCTCTGGCTGGTGGGATGATATGTAGAAGACAGGTTCCAGCCTGTACACACATGTGCACAGGGGATGCATTGTGGCATGGTCTAGTGGACCCCGGGTCAGGACAGGGCACAGCCTTTGGGCCACTCACCATTCCCAGGACAGTCCCAGAGTTGCCTATCAGAGGAAATGTGTCTCCCCCAGCCCGAAGGGACATAATCTGGGAAACAGAGAAAAAGCAACCATACAAACACCCCCTTAAAAATGTGTACACACCTTTGTGTCAGCTCTAGCTAGAGAGGCAGAGGGGCAGACCTCTGTGAGCTCAAGGCCTGTCTCAGCCAGGCTTGAGTATGTCACCCTCAGGATCATCGTTCGCCTTCTTTGAGAAGGTGTCTGCTACTGGCCTGGAGCTCACCAAGGGGCCCCTTTCTCTGCCTCTGGTGCTGGAAGCCGCCAGGCTCAGCACTTTTCATGTGGGTAATGGGGAGCCATCTCCGCAACCCACTGTCCCTTCTGAGACAGCTGAAGGCCAGCGTCCTTCTTTAAGAGGCTGCATTTTAGAATTGTGCATATATGTGTAAGTCAGTGTGCCGTGCATGTCAGGGGCATCAGACTGTCTGGAGCTGGACTCATACCTTGTCGCAGGTGCTGGGAACCCAACTTGGGTCCTCTGCAAGAGCAGAACATTTTCGTTTGTCTTTTTCAAGACCGGTTTCTCTGTGTAGCTCTGGCTGTCCTGGAACTTGCTCTGTAGATCAGACTGACCTCAAACGCACAGACCTCTTCCTGCCTCTGCCTCCCTGGTGCTGGGATTAACGGCGTGCGTTGCCACTGCCCCACCCAAGAAGCACTGAGCCATCTCTCCAGCCCAGCAAACTTCATTTTAAAAAATCTAAGCAGTGAGGAGAGGGCCTGACCTACACCTCAGAGGCGGCACTGAGCATGTTGCCTACTGTGCTAAGGTCACGGCATGAGGTTCCTCTACCCTGCTAACTGGGGCTGGGATAAGGGGTTGTGGTTTGCCAAGGCCCTGAATTGCCAGCAGGCGGAGGGCACACAGGTGCCCCTGGATACAGCAGGGCACGGCCGGGCTAAGGCTACCACCTGCTGGGAGCTCCCCTACAGCTGGGGGCTTGGCACAGGCCCACTCACAGCCCTCTTCTTTTGGGTGGGGGAGGGTCAGCCCATCCTGTGACCAGGTTGCCACCAGCAGGACCTGGGCTTCCCCTGCTCCAACAGCTCCACGGGTGCAAATGCCTCACTCTACACAGGCTCCTGAGACTAGGAAAGAGGTGGCGGGTCTCTGCTCTTGGAACTTGCCCAATGGGATAAACATTATGTCAATGGTTTCCTCTGGATGAGGATGGCTCATCCACAATGCCAGTTCTGTGTGGAAAATGATGAAGCGGAGGCAGAGCAGGGCCAGAGCCAGGCACCACAGCAAGCTCAGCTGCAGGCTGTTAGTGCTGCCCTTGGGGTCCTGGCAGGGCACACCCTCAGCTGCAGCCACGAAGCACCACCTGTGCACATTCACTATGTTCCCTTTTAAAGGGGCCCCGCCCACCTCCCATCCTTTCTCTCTATCCCCTTCTCTGCTCTCTCCTGCTGCTCCTGTGTCTGGAGGCCGGACTCTCCATTCCCTTCCCCTTTTATGATCCCTTGCCCTAATTAAAAAAACAAACAAAACCCATCTGCTTGATCCCTGACACCCCCATCTTTCCTAAATCTACAACCCTGAACACCATGGGAGGTAAGAAGGTGGTCAGGGTGAGATGGGAACCCGGAAAGCCTGTCCCCAGGAACTACAGGCATGGCCCTCCATGAGGGCTGCCACGGCAGAGGCAGAGAAAGGTGGGAGGTGCCCAGCAAGCTTCCAAGGGCCGTGAACCACTTGTACAGGGACCGCCCACAGGCACATGGAAGGAAGCGCCCAGGGAAAGGTGGGCCGGGGATGTGAGGGCTGTGCTAGCAGGCCGGGCTAGATGTGAGGTGCCCGGGAGGTGGCTAAGCCTTGGGCCCTAGCCCCGGGGCTGGCACAGGCGCTCACTGGTGGGGGCCCGGGAAGCCCAAGGCCCTCTCACCTTCTCCTTGTGCACAGAGTTGTTCACCAGCCCATCCACCTGCAGGAGCTTCTTGGCCACCCCGATGCAGGGCAGATCTGTAAGGACACCAAGGTGGCAGGCCACCCCAAAGCCTGCAAGGGAGCAATGGGGGTGAGCTGAGCAGTGGGGGTGGGATGCGAACCAGCCAGACTCTCTCATCCATAGAAACAGACCCCGGAGCGGGAGCCAAGCTGACTAGAGGGAACAACGCCCTCTGTGCTGGCCTCTCGGGTGTTCCGGACGGGGTGTAGGAAGCGCCTTCCTCTGATGGACGGCTAAGTGTGGCGTATCCTCACATCCCTTCGCTCTCTCCCATTTGCTGCTGTCCTCGGGCCTCTGCGTCTGTCCCCTACGGTTTGGGCCTTGCCGGGTGTCCTGAACTGCAATGGCTAGAGACACGCCCAGGAGAGGCTGGTGGGCCCAGAACTGTTGTCCAGGTTAGCACGCCTCTATCCTTTGGCTCCGGGCCCATGGTTCCTAGCCAGACGCCTATCATTCCTGCCAGCTACAAAGACAACAGCTCCTTCACTCTGCACTTGGGAGTGCCACCGTGCCCTTCTTCAGGCCACGGTGACCTGGCGAGGGCAGGGACAAAGCCTGACTGGTAGCTCAGGGCTGGTGTGGGAATGGAGCTAACCTGAGCTCAGTCCTGTGACTCTCTGGTCACAAGGTCACCCTAGAGGACGTGCTGGGGGCGGGCCAGTGTCGGGTACTGTGGAGGGCACGGGGGGGGGGTGGTGGTCATAGAGAGGTGGGGTGGCAGACAGCAGGGGCTCCTCTGCGTGGGAAACACGCTACTCCCCCACAGCACCCTCTTCTAGAATTACCTCGTTGGTGAAGCACCCCGTTCCCATCCACAAGAAGGACCTAGAGAGCCACAGGGGAGTCAGTCAGCTGGGCTGTTTCCGGGGCAGCAAGAAGGGGAGATGGCTGCAGGTGGCTCTCATCCCTCCTCCTGTGGGTGGCAGTGGCCTGAGGGGACCCGCCCCCACGCACAAGCACAGGGTGTCTCCTAACCTTAGGAGACACCTACCTGAGGCATGAGGCCTGGCTCCTTCTCCTGCAATCGCTGTACCAACTCCACCAGGAAGGGTGCCTCTCGGAAGGCCAGGAAGCCTGACACATAAGGGGCCTTCAGGCGAACCATGTGGCTGTCCTCATACACCACCTGCCAGCAAGGCCCACTGGTACAGGTTAGATGTACCCACCTCTTCATCCCTCTGCCTCCCACCCATGGCTCTCCTATCGGCCTCACTGTGGCCAGGATGAGGCCAGGTTTGACAGACAGCACAAAATGATTTGCCTGCAACTGGGTGATGAGGCATCAACTTGAATTCATCTTTCACATACTTGTTTGGGACCTGATATGGACGAGGAAGCCTCAAGACCTGGTGCCCACGGGGAATGCCCTAGGCCCTAATGTATGTGAGAGACAGTGCCACCCAAGTCTCATCTCTTTCCGGAGCTTGGTTGAGGTGACGGCCAGCTTCAGGCCTACCTGCCCCTCATGTGCCCAGCTCATTCTTTGTCAGCGTGAGCTGACCACGTGTGTGGGTGCTGGAGGCTCAGAGCAGGGGCCCCAGGAGGGCAGGAAAAGCAGACGGGAAGGGGCCAACAGAAGGGTAGGGAGCACGCCTCCCGTCTATGCTTTGCCCTCTGGATGGCAAGCCTTCCTCCCATGGCCAGCTGTGGGCGGAGCCATCCCATAAGGCCGCCAGCCTGGCAAGGATGCTGAGGGGACAATTCCTGACCACGAGTTCTCCAACCAAGCATTGCTTATGAAAAACTACTGTGGGAGACCACTTTCCCCAGGAATGGGCCGTGGCTCCGAAACTGTGTTTGGCAGCTTTACTATGATGCACTTTACTTTTTACAAAACTCATTTGTAAAGTGTGCGATTCAATGAGTTTTGGTGTTTTCCACTATCATTGTGGAAATTTTAAATACTGAATTTTAAATATTATATTATTTTTACTGCATTGAGTGTTTTTGTCTGCATATCTGTAAACATACTATATATGTGCTGTCCATGCAGGCCAGAAGAGGGCATGGAACCCGGGGAACTGGAGTTACAGGCAGCTGTGAGATGCTGTGGGGGTGCTGAGTACTGAACCCAGGACCTCTGTAACAGCAGTTACACCCTATCCAAAGCATGCTCTCAGCTTTAGTGTGATGATCAACTTTGGTTAGACTCCGAATTCCTTAAGAGGAGTTGGAGAGGTGACTTAATGCTTCAGAGCACTGGCTGCTCTTCCAGAGGTCCTGGGTTCAATTCCCAGCACCCACATGGAGGCACAACCACAACTTTCTGTAACTCCAGTTCCAGGAGATCTAACACCCTCCTCTGGCTTCCATGGACATCAGGCGTTCACATAGTGCAGACATACACACAGACAAAATACTCATACACGTAAAATAGTAATAAAAAAGCATGCAGGAGACACCCCTGGGCACACACTTATGAGGACATCTTCAGAGAGTCAGCTATTGAGCAAAGCTCCGCCCTGAATGTGGGAGGCGCCATCCCATGGTCTGGGGTCTGGGACTGCATACAGGGAGTGAGTGCTAAGCACCAACGCTCCAGTTTCTCTGCTTCTTGGTCTACTAGGAACAAGCGGCCTCGTGCTGCTGCCATGGTGAACTGAGCCCTCGACCATTAGCAGAGTAAATAAATCCTTAAGCGGGTTTTGTCATGTGCGAGTAACTAACAGGCTTAGGTAACCACAGATCTACATCCTTTAGGAGCCTGCCTATGCAATCTACATCTCTAAACATTTCCAGGGGAGCCATAGCCAGGCAACTTGGAGCTGGTGCTCAGTGCTGGGGTTACAACACACCTATGGCAAAGCTATCCTCGAGAGCCCTAAGGGAGGGCAGAGGAGGGAACTCTGCCTCGTGGGTGACAGCACCTGCACTAGCAAGCCTTCGGGGAGAGCCGGACAGCCGTGTTCTGTGCCAGCTGCTTCCAATACAACTTTAAGCACTAGCATTAAAACCATCGCCTTTCTGTTGCTGTGATAAAATACTTAGCCCAAAGCACTCAAGTCACAGTCTGTCACCGAGGGAAGCCAGAGTGGGAACCCCAGTGCGGACCCAAGCAAAGTCATGGAGAAAAGCTGCTTACGGCTCCTTCAGTTAGCGCCTTACCGTCCAGGCCCACCAGCCTGGGGACAGTGGACTGGGTCCTCTCATCGCAACCATCAGTGAAGACAAAGTCTCACAGACACAGTCTCAGATCACACTAGAATGTGTCAAGGTGACAATAAGAACTAAGCAGGACAATCTTTCTCACTGGGCCAGCGGGGGGAAAGAGAGCCGAGGGGTAAGGTGGGAAGCAGCAGACCCAGGGTATACACAGCGGCCTCTGCTCTCACCCCTAGGGAACATGAACCCCAGTTCCTCCCCACTACACCCGCTGCAAGCACAGCAGACGCCCTGCACCCTGCGTTTGTGTAAGGGGCCACCTGGGGAAGGCCCGAAGCACAGCCAGGAAGAGTCTGCTGCCTCTGGAGGTGCCCTGACGGGAATGCTCAGGCTGGGGTGTGGCCACGGCTTCCCCACGTGCTGCCTGGAGGTGAACCGGGCTGACTGCTGCTCATGACTTATGTAGAGAGGACCTGAGTATCTTCCCCACACCAGGGCAAATCATGGTTCCTGGCATGGGACTTTACACTCTGGAGAGGCAGACAGGCTGAGTTCATTTCAGTATGAGAGCCGAGAGGTTCAGGATTACTGTGGTCTTTAAATAAGCGGGGGCACTGGGACGCAGGGGAAGGTCCTGTCTGATTCTGGAAGTCCCACCAGAAAGAACTCCAGCTCTCTGATCTTGAACTCCCAGCTTTCCCAGCTGTGAGAAATGCTCGTGTTCACACACTCCCTAGCCTGATACACTCTAGCCTGCCAGTCTGAGTCGGGACTCTGGGCCTGTGGGATGAAGGAAGCTCACCAGAGTATGCACTGTCTACACTGGGCCCTTCAGGAAGATGGAGCCAGCCAAGTGACGACCACTCCAGGAGAGAAGGCCATCGGATCCCTGCTGGGGGGATTGAAACTAGAAAGAACTGTTTAGGAATGACTGGGGACAGTGGAAAGGTGAAACTACCGGCTCACAGGAAACAGCAAAAACGGCCTCTAAGTCCCATCAGCAAATGTGAACTTTATTAGCTGTAAGATCACGTGTGTGTGTGTGTGGGGGTCATTGAAGCTCTCTTGTTGTTTTGACAGGGTCTCATGTAGCCCAGGTTGGCACTGAGCTTTTGCTCCTCCCGCCTCAGCCTCCAGAGGGCCAGGATTACAGGAGTGTGTACCATTATGCCTAGCAGGAAGTTTTAAGAAGGCCTGTGATTGGATGGCAACCTGCTTCTTACATTAAAATGCTCTTTTTATCCATGGGGACAAAGGACCAACCCTAGAGGCAAGAACCCTATGAAGAAACAGGGCAGTAGCTTATAGGAGGGAGGACAGTGGCGTATGCATGCAAAGGACAAAGGGGAAGCAAACTGGGGGGGGGGGGGAAGAGACAGATTCAGATTCCAGCAACACTTAACAGGCAGAAGACGCGGAATGGGAAGGAAAGAGGACGAATACTGTCTGGGGGAGAACGTGATCAAGGTACAATAGAAAACATTTTTTATTTTAGCTCAAAAACTAAACTTTAAAAACGGAGCTAGTCTGAGACAAGATGGAAAGCAGGAGGTGTAGGAAGGCTGGGATTTCCCGCTTGGGCAACCTGTGGTATGTGCTGTGAGCCACTTTGGTGAGTAAACCAGGATAACCAGACTTAGAACTGTCTGTTGATCCTTTAAGAACTATTTTCAATTTATTGTTCGCGTAGCTACGTGTGGGTTTGGGGGCGTTTTCGTCCACTACGTGCATGCTGGTGCCCACACGGGCCACAGGTCAGGTCAGATCTTCTGGAGCTGGCATTAAATGACGTTGGGGGGGTGGGAGGGAAGGGCAGCTGGAACTGAACCTACGTCTTCTGCAACAGCAGGATTCGCTCTTAGCCGCCGCGCCATCACACCTACACTGTGTTCATTGATTCTTCAAAGCTACAGCACTTTCTGAGCTTTTAGCCTTTTAAAAATACACTCCACCCTACACACTTAATTCTACAAACGAAAGTGCAAGTGTATCGCTCCCCTGGCAGTTCGAGATCCTGGGTAGGTCTTTTAGCATCAAAAGAGGGGGAAAAATGAAAAATTAAAAACACACAGGGCGCGGGGGTGGAGGAGAGAAACTGTACAAAGCTGCACCCGGGTTACCTGGAGCTCGGGGTAGCTGAGCACCACGAGCGAGGCGCAGGCCCGGGAGCCGTCCCCGCGGACGAAGGACACGTCCACGCCCCCGACCGTCCGCAGGCCCGCGAAGGCGGGGTCGCGCTGCCAGCCCTCCGTGTCCCCGTGCAGCACGCGGGTCCTCAGCCGCGCTTGTTCCCTAGCAGGACACGAGCATCGGAACGGGCCCCGTCCCCGGGCCGTCATCCCTCCATCCCAGCCCGGCCCCCTCTCCCCCGATCCGGCCGAACCCGGGAGGAGAGCGCTGCGCGGCCCCGGAAGCGAGGGCAGGCTGCAACTTCCGGCAGCTCGGCGGCCTGCTCTGCAGCACGGGTGTTCAGTTGCACAGCTGTCACAGGGGCTGGGACGTCGGGACGCCACCCCCCCCCCCCGCCCGCGCCTCGGCTACTGCAGGACCCCGATCCCGTTACCGTTCCCACAGCAACAGGGTTTCCGCGGACGGCCGCCCCGCGGCCTTGAGGGCCATGGTCAGGGCCCCGGCGCCTCCCGTGACGTCACTTCCGGAGCGCCGCGAGCCGGGCCGAGCCGAGCCGAGCCGGGCGGGGCCGGGCCGGGCCGAGCCGAGCCGAGCCGAGCCGAGCCGAGCCGAGCCGAGCCGAGCCGAGCCGAGCCGAGCCGAGCCGAGCCGAGCCGAGCCGAGCCGAGCCGAGCCGAGCCGCTGGCCTTCGCCGCCGCCACCAGGGGCCGCTGTCACAGCAGCCTGAGAAGTTTGGCGAGCCGCTGCACACCCCGCGCACCCCGAGCCCTGCGGCCGCGCGGCTCCTCCTCCTCCGCAGGTTCAGGTCCTCACTTGAACACTTCACAGGGCACGGGCGTGCTGAGCGGAGCCTGAGTCTAAAGGAAGTAGGGGCGCACACCTTTGCTGCAGAGTTTCTGCCTCAGGCAGTCGCATCGGATTGTGAGGAACCCTCAGTCCGAGATAGTTGAGAACACTAGAGAAAGCGAGGCCGGCGGGGCGTGCTTCCAGGACAGCCAGGGCACACGGGAAAACCCTGTCTGAAACAAAGGGTGGCTGTGTATGTTTGCTCCCCCAGCGCGAGTCTTACAGCTCTGAAGGCAAAGGTATCCTGGCTTTTCAGGAGCAGAGGAAAACCACAAAGACACCCCGCACAACAATCCTCACACAAGACATTTTTGGGAGTGGAAAGCCCAGGAGCGCAGCTGCCTCTGCTCCAGTGAGAAGATCAGAGAAACGAGCAGAAGACAGGGTTTATATGGGGTTGGGGTGGGGGAGGCTTCCCAGGGTGGCCTGATCGTGGGGGTAATTACGCTCCCGGGTTGGTGGGGTGGGGTTTTTATTTTTCTGAAGGGAGGGGCCCGGACCCTCTCCCCTAAAGAAGCTGGGAATGGCTGTCAAGAGAAGTCCAGGAGTGGGGCCTGGCCCTTGGAGCTCCTCAGGCACCTCCTCTCAAGGGCTCAGTCAGGGCGGAGTGGTCTAGGGATGGAGCCTGGACCCCAGAGCTCTCCAGGGGCAGGGCTTGCGAGCAGCGAGGGAAGCTGTCCTGTGCAGAGTTGACACGAACAGCTGACACAGACCAGGGTGTGTATTAGTGTTCTCTGGAGGAGCGGGAGTGACAGAATGAAAATATATGAAGGAAATTGAGAACTTACCGTCGAGAGGGAGGGCAAGCAGGCAAAACGCAAAAGCTTCCTCCTTTCATGTCCTTTTGTATATGGGCCGTGGCCAGAAGGTGTGGTCCACGTTTAGGGTGGGTCTCGGGATCTTTGGGAATTCCAGTCAAGGGAATCCCTCACAGGTGTGCCCGGCCGCTTGGTTCAAGATACAGTCAGGTTGACAACCAAGATCAGCCACCACAGGGACTGAACCCAAACAAACCTAAAATCGGCCACTGCAGAGCTGTGGCTTTTATATCCCTAGTCAAACTTGTCTGCCCCATTAATTCCCCCCTGGATGGGATTTATTTAAGGGGTGCAGTCATCCTGTGTCTTTATCCCCAAATGGAGCCTTACGTACTGTGTACCCCCCTCTTCATGATGTGAGCTCAGCAGACTGCCCTTTTTAAAGATTTGTTTTATTTGTGTACGTCTGTGTCATGAGTGCAGGTGCCTGTGGGCGCAGGAGTCTGACCCCCGGGAGCTGCAGGGGGGCGTGAGCCTGCAGGCCTGGGGACTAGGAATTGAACCTGGGTCCTGTGAACAGCAGTGCACAGTGGGCCGTCCCTCCAGCTCTAGACTACGGTGTTGTTTTGCTGTTTTTTTTTTTTTTTTTTTTTTTTTTTTTTTTTACCTTGAGTTAGAAGAGCAAGCAGGCACCAGCTGGAAGGGCCGGGCTTAGAACCTTATCTATTTATGATCTGGTAAACTTGATGGAATCCATGGCACTTCCTTCAGAAACAGATGGTTTCTTAGTGCCTCTTCGGCGTTCCTTCCTTCTCAGTTCCGGTCAGTGCTGGCGTTGAGCTGGGAGCAGTGACATTGGAGGGTATTTGCAATCGTGCTGTGCCAGTGTGAGGAGAAACCGTAAGTAAACACAGGAAGAGGAGACCTGAGGCCGCACCAGCCCTCCCTGGACTTTGGCATTAAATGGTTGCTGGGGAACAGATTGCCACTTTCTTCAGTGCTGTGGCCACTGTTAGGCTGCTCGAGCTTTTGTAAATAACATTCGCATGAAAGCAGCTCTGAGTAAGCTCAGTGGGCCACACACAGAAGACACAGGGAAGCAGGAGGGGACTTGTTGGTAGGGGAAAAAGGGGTGGCATGAGAGAGGACTATGGGAAATTCATCATAGACAGTGGAAAGAGAGTGAATATGAGTGTGGCAGGCAGGAGAAGCAAGAGGTGCGACTGTCCCGAGGGGACGCTGTGGGCGTTTAAGGCAGCAACCAGGGTTGGCTTACGGTCCTCTAGGAGGGTTCCGATGTGTACACTTAAGTCATGTGGTCCCAACACACATTTAGCAAGCAAACTGTGAAAGACTAGATTAGACCAAACTTGCATTTATGGTTTGGAAAGGCTTTCTGTAACACAACTGGCAGGACCTCGAACGCTAGCCGGATTTCAGCTGGGAGAGAAGGTGCAGTTTCTCCGGCTCCCACCCAGGTCCAGGCATTGTGCTGGTATTTTCTATCCTACGTCCTCTTGTCACAGACGTGGGAGGCACTTTGCAGAGGAGGAAACTGCAGTCTAAAGAGGTCATCAAGCTGGCAGACTGGAGAGCCAGCACCATCCTCAGGTATGCTGGCCTGGCTTGGTTGAGTGGCCGGGGTAGCGTTTGGTGTGTGAGAGCCATGCATGCCAGCGGAGATGGGCAGAAGTTGTGTGGGATCTGAGGAAGTTATGATTGAAAGGAGCACTGATCTCTGTATGTCTGTGTGGGAAGGGACCCACAGCAAGAGCAGCTCCCGGGCGAGGAGGCTCCGCACTGCCCCTACCCACTCCTGCCCAGGTGACACTCCGGTGTGCTGTACCAGAGTGTCTACAGAGAGGGTGTGAGTTGCCAGTGTTGCTTGCTATCAGGAAAAGGCGCTCTCCTCCTGCCCCTTGTCTGTTGTGTGTGAATTCTGAACGCTTGTACCCAGGTTTATTAGCAAGCCAAGGGGGCAGAAAAGTGCAGGGTGCAACACAGATACTAGTCTCTGCCTGCCTGGTGTTGATACGGGGCCTGGGGTTTCTCCTTCTGCCACCGAACACGGCTCTCCAGGCTGTTGAGTCTGCAGCCTGATGTTCACCCATGTGTTGTGGAGCTGTTCCCTCCTAACCGAAATGCGGGCTCCGGAAGGGCAGCGGGAGGCTCAGGAGAAACTTACTAGGCTCGGAGGTCCACAAAGTCCCAAGTCTTAGTAGGCTTGCCCCTGAGGTTATGAGCAGTAGCTATTTCTGGAGGCTGAGACTTGTGGAGACAGCTGTAAACTGGTCAGGGACAACTTGTTACCTAAACCTAGCTGGGCGTTTCAGTGATGCAGCCTGAATCACCCATGTGCCTGTACCCAAGCTAGACCTGTTTGGAGCCATTTCTGTGTGTTTTCTCAATGTATTGTCTGGGGTGAATAGATGTTTGCTCACGTCTCTCTAGGAAGTCACACAACGGCGCCACATGAGGCATGTTCTCATACACTGGCATACTGGGCACACCCAGACCTGGGTCACTTGTGTGACCTGGCTGAGCCCCCTGAGCTACTGCCCTCTTTGTGGTGACTGTTCCGTTACTGTAGCGGAAGAGGCTCATGGCAATTTCATGAGCACATGGCCCATGGGACAGTGGTTTCGGAAAGGCACAGAATCTGAATTATCTCTCTTTCCTGCCTTTATTCCCTATTCCTAAGGGGTCTTCCTTTCGCACAGCCCAGTGCAGTGTGGTCAGGCCTTGCGCCCATGTGCTGGTAGCTGTTTTCAGTGAGGCTTCCTCTGACACAATTCTCTGAGACCAACAGAGCAGTGCTGTTTCTGTCATAAATGAGAGCCCTGCTGTCCCTCTGTTCTGAGGAAGAAAATAGGATTGAACTCAAGTTGTCAGGCTTGGCAGCAAGTGCCCTTACCTGCCGAGCCAGCTCCATGGCCCAAAAAAGGACTTAGCAGGAAAGCTGAAATTTATTAAAATGGGTAAGACAGAAAATAATGCAATTTACATTTGCCGCTATTAGGCCTGTGTATTTCGTACAGACATGGTAACACAACATAGACAGCTAATGCTTAAAAGCGTAGCATACAAAATAAAACATCATAATTAAAAATCCTTCATGACAGAAAAAAAAATGCCTAGGTTAAAGCCCCCAATAAAGGTCCTCACAGCAAGAAACAGTGTGGGGCTGACTGCCCTCTGATGGCTAGGTTGAGTTAACCCCCCAGTCTGATGTATCCATTCGGCAGGAAGCCTGGCGTGCAGACATCTGGGGGACAGGTGCTCTTCGTAGTTTGGAGTGAAAGGGTCACCGCGACGGTGAGTAGTCTGCAGTGCATTACTGCAGGTCTGGTCCCCGCATCAGGCTCTGAGCAGAATGTCAGAACACTGCATGGTCCAGATCCACCCCGTGCTGGTGGTGCTGTGTCCATGGTTGTGGTCCTGATGGCCAGTCTGAAGGAAACACTTGTAAACACTGGCTGTCCCTACATCATTGCAAGCCATGGTGTGTGCCAGGAATAGGGTTAGTGCAGAGGGATCTAATGAAGTGGATTGTCAGACTAAGAGGCATCTGCTTCGGCGGCCATCAGTCTGTTCTGCCTTATTGTTTGTTGTTTGTCCCCTTTCCCATTTGCAGTGCTGGGGAGAAAACCCAGGGTGTGCATATGTATGGTAGGCAAGTACTCTAGCACACACCTGTAGTCCCTGAATTCCAATTTATTCATTGTTCTTTGCTCCCAGTCTGGTGTTTCTTTGAGTATTTGGCTCTGTTCCTATGCAGTTTGGCAGTGACTCACGGTGGGGTCGACATTACATTAATTCTTGTTCATGTGGCCTTACAGCTTGTATAAGCACCTTGGTTTTCCTTGACAGAATACATGTATTCTTTCTGTACATTACCACATATGTACATTTATTCTTACATATGTATAGAAAGAATAGGGAAAAAATGTACTTTCCCTGTGTTTTCTTTCTATGCAGCAAAGTGGGGGCCATGAACTGTAAGGTCAGAGGCTGGCAGTCTTCAGAGGGTCAGCATTGGTAATGGCCGCACTGTGGTTGTCTTGTTTCTTCTGGGATGTACAAGAGGCAGTTGATCGCCAATTTTGTATCACCATATAGGAGGAAGTTTTGGAATAGGCACTTGTTCCAGAAACAGGTTGGCCCTCAAAAAGCCATGAGCTTGTATGGTGTGTAAGCCTTGAGCGTGTAAGGTGTGTAAGCCTTGAGGGTGTAAGGTGTGTAAGTCCTGAGCTTGTATGGTGTGTAAGCCTTGAGCGTGTAAGGTGTGTAAGCCTCGAGCTTATATGGTGTGTAGCCTTGAGCGTGTAAGGTGTGTAAGCCTTGAGGGTGTATGGTGTATAAGTCCTGAGCTTGTATGTCCTTGAGCGTGTAAGGTGTGTAAGCCTCGAGCTTATATGGTGTGTAGCCTTGAGCATGTAAGGTGTGTAAGCCTTGAACTTGGATGGTGTGTAAGCCTTGATTGGATGGTGTGTAAGCCTTGAATTGGATGGTGTGTAAGCCTTGAACCCAGGGCCCACGCTTCCCTTCGCACAAAGTGCACAGTTTGTGTTAGGAGTGATGAAGGGTGTGGGAAAGACCTTCTTTTCCAGCCACGCTTGAAGTTGAGCTGCTCTACCTCGCTTGCCGGTCCTGTTTTCGTGTGACAGCAGCTTTCCATACTGAGATACAGGAGGACATGGGGATCTCTTCTGGGAACTGGGACTCCACTTCAGGAAGGACATCGCTGTCTTTAATGTCCATGTAAGTCATTAGAGTATCCCTGAGGCTGTGAAACCAAGAGACAAGAGAGTTCTGAATATCACAGCCCAGTCAGTGGTCATGCTTTCCAGTCCAACAGCAGCAAAGACCAGACCCGCTGGGAACCTTAGGGAGGATGCGGCCAGACCCGCTGGGGAGGCCAAGGGCTGAGCCCCTCCTGTACTGGTGCGGAAGCCCTGTGGATTGAGCTGGCTCACAGCAGAGCTAGCTGGATGGCTCTTAGCATGCCCAGTGTGAATAGTGGGGCCATGTGGAAAAACCAAAGCCTCATTACTGTACTCTCTCACTCTCACATTAACAGTCTGCAAACACTAGAAACTCTAGTGTTTATAAGTGCAGGCCAGTAGAGACTTTTTTACAGGGTACAAATGTACAATGGCATATACATTCTGGAAGAAGAGAGCCAATATAAAGTGGTTACTGAGGAAAGCCGGACAGTGAAACAGTAAGGTAGCTGAGCAAGGTGGCACGCGCCTATCATCCCAGCACTTAGAAGGAGGGTCCAGCTGTTTGCCTGCCTGGGCTACTAGACATTCCCTCAACAAGCAGAAGAAGACAGAAGAAAGAACACACACAGTTCAGTCCTTGCCTTACACCGCACAGAACCGGCTGATCAAACAAACGTGTGGCGTAGAAGCATAACGCAGCAGCAGAGACAGAAAGCAAGAGCTAACCCTTGTGCCCTGGGCATGATAGAGCAGACTCTCGCCCGCACATTTCCCCATAGACGCTTAATTAGAAAATCCATCAGTTTCACTTGATACAACGAGAGCTTGAGGTCATTTGTTAATATGATAAACGTTAATTCTGCTGTGTACAAAGAGCATTTCAAACCATTGAGAGGCCAACAGCCAGGGCTGGAGAGAGAGCTCAGTGACTATAAGACCGACTGCTCTTCCAGAGAGCCTGGGTCTGAATGTCAGCAGCACATGGTGGCTCACACCATCTCTGTAACTCCAGGGGATGAATGCCCCCTCAGTCAAAAATGACAAAGAGCACCCTACACAAACGGCTGAGCGTAAAATGTGCCTCCAAAGCAGGGATGTGCATGGAAAAGGAGGCGCCGGTGTTGGGTGTCGGACTGACATACTTGGAAGAGACGGTTCTGTGTTCTGTAGCCTTTACACACTGGTGTGGCTTTTTATTACCAACGTGACATAAGTCTACTTGTTATAAAGGGGGAATATATGAATTTTTTAGTTCTCATGTAGCCCAGATTGGCCTCAGACTTGCTGTGCAGCTGATGGTGACCTTGAATTTCTGACCTTTCTGCTTTTATAGATGTGTGTTCTACACCCCAGGGCTCTGTGCGTGCTAGACAACACTCTACCAATGAACTACACCCCTAGCCTGCATTTTTTTTGTGTGTGGTATGTGCATGCGTGCACATGTTTGAGCGTGTGTACCCAGTGGGCAGAGGGTGGCCCTGTGTATCTTAACTCTTATCACTTCCCACCTTACTTTTTTGAGATAGGGTCTCTTACCGAACCTGGAACTTGCATTTTTATGCCAGCTGTCCAGTAAGTTCCCAGGATCTGCCTGCCTTCTACCACACCCCAGTGCTGGGGTTGTAGGCATATATAGACAGCCATGTCCAGATTTTGATATAGATGCCAGGGGTCTAAACACAAGTCCCCATGCTGTACAACAAGCAAACTTACTGGGCCATTTCCCTAACCTCCTACCTGATTTGTTTGTTTTAATCACAAGGGATTAAAGTCAAATAGAAATCAAACCAAAGAAACATGGCATGTTGGCACACGCTTTAATCCCAGCACTCAGGAGGGAGGCAGAGGCAGATGGAGCTCTTGAGTTTGAGGCTAGCAAGGTCTACAGAGCTCTACAGAGTTCCAGGACAGCAAGAGTTACACAGAGAAATCCTGCCTTGGAAAACCAAAACTGCTGGGCGATGGTGGCACACACCAGTATTTTTTGTAATAATAATAATAATAATAATAATAATAATAATAATAATAATAATATTAATAATAGTTTTTTGAGACAGGGTTTCTCATTGTTTCTCCAGGGTTTCCAGCCTGTCCTGGAACTCACTCTGTAGATCGAGGTGGCCTCAAACTCACAAAAATCTGCCTGCCTCTACCTCTCGAGTGCCGGGATTAAAGATGAGCTCCAAGACAGGCTCCAAAGCTACAGAGAGACCCTGCCTTGAAAATCCATCTCCCTCCCCTCCCCCCAAAAAAAAGAAAAAAAGAAAAGAAAAATTGAAAACTGAATCAACAGTATAAAATACCAAAGGCATGGAAAATTAGCAGAGAAGGGGTCTTGGGTAAGTTAGGACTATCTTCAAGTCTGGGGGCAGCCACTGGACAACAGGGCACTCTGCCAGCAGCTATCCGAGGCCATACCTCCAAGTGGGGTTGAAGCTGCTCTCAGACTGAGGGCCCCTGAGTTTCAGCACAATCATCTCGTGGAGCTCCAGGAGGAAGGCGTCCAAGCCTGCCTCGTTCAGGAATGTGTCGAGGAGCCTTGCGTGCTGCGGACTGAGGGCCTCCTTGTATTTCACATCAATCTCCCGAAACAGCTCCTGAAATGAAGAATCAGCAGACGGTACAGAGAGAGCCGGGAGAGGGAGGGAGGGTGCCTGCTTCCCCCTGCACAGCGGAAAGCAGAGGCGAGACTCACCTTCTTCAGTCGCAGCCGCTGTTCTGACTTATGTGCAGATAGGAATTGCCAGAGGGCAATGGCGTGTCTCAGCTGACATCTGTGTAAGGCCTGAAAGGGAAACAACCTCAGTGGAAGGTGGCAGCCCCACATATGTCACCCCTGTGACCTACCATGAGACAGTCTTATCCAGCTGATGTCACACATTGTGCAGCTCTGCAGTGCTCACGGATGGTGGACCCAGCCCAGTCAGCATGGACCATGGGTCAGGCTACTGCCCAGGTGTGCTGTGTGCATGGTGGGCTGACTGTGTGTGAGGGATGGCATGGTGGGCTGACTGTGTGTGTGTGTGATGACATGGTGGACTGTGTGTGTGTGTGTGTGTGTGTGTGTGTGTGTGTGTGTGTGTGATGACATGGTGGGCTGACTGTGTGTGTGTGATGACATGGTGGACTGACTGTATGTGAGGGATGCATGGTGGACTGACAGTGTGTGTGTGTGTGTATGATGGCATGGTGGGCTGACTGTGTGTGAGGGATGACATGGTGGGCTGACTGTGTGTGTGTGATGGCATGGTGGACTGTGTGTGTGTGATGACATGGTGGACTGACTGTGTGTGTGTGTGATGACATGGTGGACTGACTGTGTGTGTGTGTGTGTGTGTGTGTGATGACATGGTGGACTGACTGTGTGTGAGGGATGGCATGGTGGACTGACTGTGTGTGTGTGTGTGTGTGTGTGTGTGTGTGTGTGTGTGTGTGTGTGATGACATGGTGGACTGACTGTGTGTGAGGGATGACATGGTGGGCTGACTGTGTGTGAGGGATGCTCTTGATTTTCTGACACTGATGCCTGGTGGGATTAGGTAGGAAGCAGGAGCTTCTGGGGGGGGGGTCATGCAATTTCCCATCAACACCTTCCAACAGGACTCCCCTCCCTGATTTGAGACATGGTCTTGCTTAATAGTCTACTGAGGCTTGTAACTGACTGTAGCCCTGGTGCCCTGGAACGGGCAGTCTCCTTCCTCTTCTTCCAGAGTGCTGGGATTACTGGTGTAAACCAGTAGGCTTGGCGTTGGTGCTCACCTTTAAGATCAGAGCTGTCTGATCACTCATCTGTAGGATATCTTGGATGTACACATTCAGGTCCATGTCAGGGTCCCCACCAGCTGTGCTCAGGAAGCCCAGGGTGACTTCTATGATAGACAGGGCTTCACAGGCGTCACTGTAGGACTGCAGCTGTCCACTGATGGCACTGATAGCTGCACTGGTGAGTGGGGTCTGGGAACAGAATGCAGGGTTAGGGTTATGGTTGGAAGTTGTAGCTTTGTCACCACTCAAGCTGGAGCTGGAATAGGTTCTCCAGAAAGCACACAGCTCATTCTTGGTGCACACTAAGTGCAGGCAGCACTCCAGAATCCACAGAAATAGATACAAACTCATGGAACCTCAAACAACCCTATACCCAGGCTGGCACATGCCTTTAATCCCAGTACGCAGGAAGGAGAGGCAGACAGAGCTCTGAATTTGAGCCTAGCTTGGCCTACAGTGCTATTTCCAGCCATTCAGCTCCCTCCCAGACCTGCTAGGAAAGAGCAGGGACACCTTTAAGTTCTCTGGCTGTTTAGCCTCAGTGCACACAGCTGTGATGTTACTAAGAAACCTGCTCCACAGGATGTGTGTTTAAACTGAGCAGCAAAGTTTGGTGGACTGCAGTCCGGCTTCCCTGCGTAGAAAGCTTGGCCTTACAGGAGTCTCTCGGTTCTTCAAAGGACACAGAGACAATAGTGCTCACAGCAGACACAGGCTGAGGCTGGAGCTCTCTGCAGTGGATAGAGCCTCCCAGAGAATGACAAGGGTTGTTAAGAGCACCTGTGCCATTCTGTTCTTGATGTCCCTGAAGAGCTGTTCGTAGTTCCAGTCATGTCTGTGTACCAACGTGGGTATCCCCTAAATTGAGAAAGAAAGTTTCTTAGAGATAGATGAGACCCACAGTAGCTCAGGGCATTCCTGGGAAAGGCCGCATTGCTGCAGGATGTCTACTGAAGACTCCCTCTTTGGGAACAGTGACCCAACAGGTGCCGGCCTTGCTACAATGGCTTCAAAGATGCTGCACCACACTGAGTATGCACGGGGCACCAGGAGGAACAGATGTAGGACAGCTCATTTACCAGCTCTTCAATAACTAAGTATGGACCTCGGACAAGGAAGTCACTTTTCTGGACAGCAGGGCTGTCAGCGTGAATGAGACATAGCTCTGGGGCTCCGAGTCACAGCCTGTGGCTCCGAGTCACAGCCTGTCTGTGGGCTCTGTGATAAACTTGTGTACAGCCTGTCTGTGGACTCTGTGATAAACTTGTGTACAGCCTGTCTGTGGGCTCTGTGATAAACTTGTGTACAGCCTGTCTGTGGGCTCTGTGATAAACTTGTGGAAGTCTTTGGAAATACATAAATAGATAGCTAGCTAGCTAGCTAGCTAGCTAGATAGATAGATAGATAGATAGATCTACATGCAAAGTGTCTGGACTGGAAGGATCACTGGCCTTCCAGATGAAGGAACAGAGACGTGGCTCTGCCATGGTGTGCCATGGGTGGCAGGAATCAAGTGTGTGAGGCAGACAATTGAGTTAAGGTAACGGGAAATCTATAAGCTGGAGCCAGACCACGTGGCCTTCTGTGCCAAGTGAAGGAGGCAGTAGGATGCCATGCAGAACGTCCATAACAGAGAGGATCCAGGGAGCAGCAGGACAGATGACTAAAATGACAGGCTACGGCAGTTAACACACAGAAGGCACATTGGTACCTAGGTGTAGAATGTTGAGGACCAGGGCGACAAAGGCAGAGTTCCTTGTGGCCTCATTCACTATGGCAGAAAAAACTAAATGCTACGTTCACTGTGGCCAGAGGCTGCCTCCAGGGCACTGAGGTGCACATGGTGGAACCAAAGGTCTTAAAACCATCACAGCCAGGAGACTGTGGCCATGCATGCCAGGGTGGCAAGGAGATGACCCAGATGAGACTATAGGTGGCATAGTGCACTCGGGTGTTCCTCAGAACATGAAGAGTCCCTTACACACGACAGACACACCAAGCACATCACTAGCAGAGGCTCAGCCCACCTTGAGGGTCAGCCTGGGCTTGCCCTGGAGGAATCGGCTGCAGATCTGCCGCTGGATCTTCTCCAGGTCAAACTCTTGTGAGGTCTCTCCGCCTTGCTGCACTTGGTACTGGCAGTTGGAGAGGACCAGTGGGGTCAGGTCCTGTTCCACCTCGTAGCTGATGACGTGCACGTCAGCAACCTCGGAGGCGTCTACCGAATAGCTGAGGGACACAACACGTGATTGATACCTGAGCAGACACATGGGGACACTCTTGTTTCAGCTTCTGTGGTCTGAGCACGTGAAAGCTGCATGTCTGTGGAGGACTCTGCAGTGAGTGGCTGTGGGAGAGCCCACCGTGGAAGAGCAGGGGTTGGCGGGGACTCAGGAGCCTAGGGCTGGACAAGCTCTAAGGTCTTCTGGCTGGTGTACACACCTGCTGTTTTCCTCAGAGAAGCTCTGCACCTTGCCGACCATTTGATTGTGCAGGCTAATCAAGTAGCGGACTAACGCAGTGGAACAGAGGCCTAGGCCCCGTCGCCGTGGAAGGAGGACCTCAAATTCAGCATCCAGATCCAGGTCGGAGCTGCAGTAATCTTTCGGTAGCTTGATCTCACCTGGAAATGACAGTTATTCCTCAGCAGACAGGTACGCCGTGCCCCGTGATGTTTCATGGAGGAGAGGGGAGAGGCACACAGACACGGCCTCACCCGCCGACACAGAGCAGGGACCTGGTTTTAAGGTCTTGCCTGTAACAGGCATGCTGACAAGTTTTCAGTGATCTCAGCTCTCTGGAAACCCAGTTTCATACTTCTCTCAGATCCTCTGTCCTGGCTAGTCTATGTCAGCTTGACACTAGCTGGAATCCAGAGGTGGGAGCCTCAATAGAGAAAATGTCTCCTTAAGATCCAGCTGTAGAGCATTTTCTTAATTAGTGATTAACGAGGAGGACCCAGCCCACTGTGGGTGGTGCCATTCCTGGGCGGGCTGTCCTGGGTTCTACGAGAAAGCAGGCTGAGCAAGCAGTGGGGAGCATGGCCCCTGCACCAGCTCCTGCCTCCAGGTTCCTGTCCTGACTTCCTTTGGTGATGAACAGTGCTGAGGAAGAAGTAAGCCACGTTAATCCTTTCCTCCCCGACGTGCCTTTGGTCATGCAGTTCAATCACATCAACAGTCACCCTAACTAAGACAGCCCCCACCTAAAGACACCTGGAGAGCTCGCATGGTGCTGGCGTGAGGGGCAGAGCTGAGCTCCATTCAGAGCTGCATTTCCTGTGACACTCCACTGGGAGGGGGACACTTACCGTTGGTCTCCAGTGAGCGCCTCAGCAGGTTCCATGTGGACAGAAAGACAGTGATTTGGTCATGTAACTGCTTTCTCAGCCCGTCTGTCGAGCAAAGCATTTGGTAAGAGCCACGACAACAGTACAGCCAAGCTCCGACCCACTTGGTGCAAGCTCTTGATGGAACCCACTCTTTTCCTGCCACAGCCCAGCTAGCTGGAGTCGGCGTTGCCTCACCTCACGCTTAAGGCACACGGCACCTGTTACCGAACACTTGTCCCTTCCTCCGTTAAAATCAGAGGGTCCCGGTTCCCTTTGACAGCTTGGGCAGAGTCATACCTGAATGGTGGCTGCTAATGAAACCTCTGATGGAACTGTACTCTGCTTCTGAAACGTTCTGGAATCGTTTTACTAGATATCTTTGCAGGGCCAAGATCTCAGGCAGGAATTTCACCAGCCTTAGTTCCGCTTCCTGCAGAAAGGAAGCGGACGGTTTAGTGGCGATGCATCTTCTTTGCAGGACGCATACACTTTGTGGGTGCTTGGGGGAGTGGTGCTGCTGTCCCCTTTACATGGCGATGTGCCCTAGAATTTAGACACAGGTAAAGGGCCGCCCCATCCTTTCTGTAAGTACCCACAAATGGCTTGTACACACAGCCGAACCTACCCAGAGCCAAGCCTACGTGCCAAAATCCAACGGGACAGAGCCACCCTGAAGACTGAACTCTGTCTCATCCAGTAAAAAAAAAAATCAATTCAAGATGGGCCACATACTAAACGCAAGGCCCAAACTGCCGAAAGGCAACAGGGAACATGTGGTGAAGAGTAGTGAGTGCAGTGTGTGTTTCCCGCCAGCTCGCCTGGTCCCGCCGTGGGCAGGGATCCAAAAGAACCAACTGACAAGTGGGGTTCTGCTGGACTGGAAACCTTGCATTCAGCAAAGGAAGCAGTCAACGGGTCAAGGCAGTCTACAGAACGGAAGGAAAGATTTGCCGTTTGCCTTAAAAAGGGTCAGGTGTAGAGTATGCAAGGAATTAAAAAACAAACAATCCCATTAACAATGGCCAAATGGTCTGAAAAGATACTTCTTAAAAAGAAATAAGATGGCCAGCGAGTATATGAAGAAATGCCCCGTAACATTAGTTATCAGAGAGAGACCCATCAGAGCTGCACTGGGATGCCATCTCGCCCCAGTCAGAAGTCGAATGAAGAAAACCAGTGACACATGCTGGCCAGGGGGTGGAGAAAAGGATTAGCATTGCTAGCTGAGTGTAAATCAGAACAGCTACCCCGGCAAAGAGCATTAATTAGCACAGTCTAGGCCTTCCTTCCGGTTGTGCACGCAAAGCAAGCGAGATGAGTAGACCAGTCATACGAGCACACCCACGCTTCCTGTGCCTTTAGTGACAACAGCTAAGACACTTTCAGCCTCGGTGCCCACCAGCTGGTGAGTGGGCAGAGACGTGTGGTGTCCCTCACAACGGCGGGACACTCAGCCCCAGGGCATAAGAGGAACAAAATCCTTCCATCCCCAGAAGAATGGATAAGGCTGAACCATCTCTCCAGCCCTAAGAGGTCACTATAGTCAGTGAATTAAGTCGGATACAAAAAGATAAGTACCACACACTGTATGTAGAAGCAGGGATACAAAAAGATAAGTACCACACACTGTATGCAGAAGCAGGACAGTAGTCACCCTTCTACTCCACTGGCCTCCAGTGATCTCCTCAGTGTGTTCCATGTGGCAGAAAGGCAGTGATGGGATCATGTGATGGTGTCCTCAGTCCATGTGAAGAAATGTCACACGGAACCCATGAGTGTGTACATTGTCGTATCTAATGATCATCATTATTAAAGTTATAAAGATAAGGGAAGGAGCTAGGTTCTTGTGCCCACGTGACTGGCTGTGTGAGGAGCAACAGGAAGCAAGAGACCAAGCCGTTAGTAGTGGCCACTGCTCCAAAGCCTCAGACCCAAGCTTCCCCAGCCAAAGGAAACGGCCCAAGAGGAGTCGCAGCATGGCCACCAGGGAGTTACTTCTGTGAACACCACAAGTTTGTGAATGGCTGTGCTAGCTGCAAACACTGGTCCTCAGGGAAAGAAAACAGACCAGTGTGGATGTCATAGGGACTGTGTGTTTGTTTCTGGGTCGTAGACAGGATTGTTGCATCTCATAGCTCTCCAGCCTGCTTCGAGTTCACATTCCCAACTATGACCTACCTATGGGAGGTCTAAAGGTTGGGATGAAGTGCTCACATTTTTGGTGACATCTGCAGTCAGCAGGCACTGTAGATGGCCTCCTGCTCCAAGCCAAGAGGAAGAGACAAGGCACCAGACCAGCGCCATTTCTGTTGTTGCTGAGTAGACAGGTAGCGTCCTGGCCCTCAAGCTCTCTTCAGATGGCCACAGACCAACACGTGTGTACTCTACCCATGGCTACTTCAGCCTGCCTAAGACTGCAAGCAAGGGCTGAAGCCCTCCCTTTCTGCCTGAGACTCCTGCTACCAGTACTCTATTAGAGCCACCGCACTGGCAGCTGCTCAGGGCTCCGGCCCTAGGAACCACTATCCTGCGCAGAGGTCTAGGGAATCCTCTGCACAGAGAAAGCAGGGCCGCCCAGGAGCCGCCGTACCTTGTGGAGGAAGTGCCAGAGGACGGGCACAGTCTCCTTGCCATTTTTCTGATCCACTATATGCTGCAAGTATTCCAGTGTGATCTTCCTCCTGCAGCTCCAGATCTTCGAGCAGTGGACCACACTCTGCCGGGGCAAGTGAGGCAGGAAGGTAGCTGGGTCCCCATATATGATTTTGGCCACAGGGTTGGAGCTGATGCGCTCATCTTGGCTGATAAGAGCATTTACAGCTTGCAAGGTTTTGTCGAGATGCTGGTGAAGAAAATGAACAGACACTGCTGGACATCGGCTGGGACACCTAGTAACTGCACTGTGGCTACCCTGCTTATCTTGCCTGTCCCCTTGCTGGCTTCTGTAGGGTTTTGCCTCCCTGCGTACAGAGGGGCGAAGAGGCCTGTACCCATTGCTTTTCATCTATAGTCTCACTAGAGGACAGTATGTCTGCTTCTTACCCTCATATCCTGCATCTAAAGTGGTGATAAACAAGCTGTAGGCTGAGGACACTGAAATGGGAGGCTCAGCAGAGGCTCCTGCAGCCCCTCCCCAGGGATGACGGGCAATGATTGCTCAGCAGACATGTGGGAGACCCCAGCTCCTATCCTGGGGAACTGCTAAGTGACTGTCACAGCTCACCTCCAACTCAGGTAGAAGAAGGGCTTCAAAATGCTTCTCCCAGTTCTTTCTGAATTCTTTGGTTGACAATTCTGCATTAAAATCTAATGCCCCTACAAATAAAATAAGAGTTATGTGGGTTGCCTTAGAATAAGAGCCATAGCAGCCTGCATACAGTCAGCATGAAGTAAGTGCCTATAGAAAGTTCTATGTGGGGGCACTAACTTCCTCCCTAAGTACCCTAACTGTCCCTGATGCAGTCATCTGCTGCTACCACCTTTGTGATGACACCTGAACCTCAGACAGTTCCTCTGACCCCATGGGTTCCACCACAAAGCCGTTCTAAAGAAAAGTACTAAAGACACAACTTAAAATCACAAGCCCAGTTTGTAGGCTTTCTGCGATTTGTGTTGTTGTTGAATTCCAACTTTAAAGCATGGGGGTCTGATAAGATACAGGGGACTATTCCAGTTTTTTTTTGTATCTGTTGAGGTTTGTTATGTTGTCGGCTATGTGGTCAATTTTAGAGAAGGTTCCATGTGGAGCTGAAAAGAAGGTATATTCTTTTGTGTTTGGATGGAATGTTCTATAGATGTCTGTTAAACCTAATTTGGACATACCTTCTGTTAGTTCTTTTGTTCCTTTGTTAACTTTCTGTCTGGTGGTCCTGCCTAGTGGTGAGAGTGGGGTGTTGAAGTCTCCCACTATAAGTGTGTGAGGTTTTATGTGAGCTTTGAGTTTTAGTAGCGTTTCTTTTGTGAATGTGGGTGCCTTTGTACTTGGGGCATAGATGTTCAGAATTGAGACCTTGTACTGATGTATTTCTCCTGTGATGGATACGAAATGACCTTCTTCATCTCTTTTGATAGATTTTGGTTTGAAGTCTAACTTGTTAGATATTAAGATAGCTACACTTGCTTGCTTCTTGGGTCCATTTGATTGGAAGATCTTTTCCCACCCTTTACCCTGAGGTATGTCTGTCTTTGATGTGTTTCTTGTATGCAGCAGAAGGATGGATTCTGTCTTCGCATCCATTCTGTTAGCCTATGTCTTTTTATAGGTGAGTTAAAGTCATTAATTTTGAGGGAAAGTAAGGACCATTGATTGTTAATGCTTGTTTGTTTTAGATTTGTTGTTGTTGTTGGTATTGTGAATATATTTGACCTGCTTTACCCTTGGGTTCTGGTGAAGTGGGATTATCTATTGCTTATGTCTTTGTGAGCGTAGTTAACTTCCTTGGGTTGGAGTTTTCCTCAGAATTTTCTGTAGGGCTGGATTTGTAGATATGTATTGTGAAAATCTGGCTTTGTCATTGGATATCTTGTTTTCTCCGTTGCTAGCACAACTGGATGATGGTGTGTAGAAGACTGCAGATAGACCCATGTCTATCGCCATGCACGAAACTCAAGTACAAATGGATCAAAGACCTCAACATAAATCCAGCCACACTGAACCTCTTAGAAGAGAAAGTAGGGGTACCCTTGAACAAATTGGTACAGGGGACTGCTTCCTGAACATAATAACACTAGTAGCACAGACACTGAGATGACAATTAATAAATGGGACCTCCTCAAACTGAGAAGCTTCTGTAAGACAAAGGACACAGTTGACAAGACCAAATGGCAGTCCACAGACTGGGAAAAATCTTCACCAACCCTACATCTGACACAGGGCTGATCTCCAAAATATACAAAGAACTCAAGAAACTAGTGACCAAAACACCAAATAACTCTATTAAAAAATGGGGTACAGAACTGAAGAGATAATTCTCAATAGAGGAAATTAAAAGGGCTGAAACACACTTAAGAAAGTGCTCAACATCCTTGGCTATCTGGGAAATGCAAATCAAAACAACTCTGAGATACCATCTTGCTCCTGCCAGAATGGCTAAAATTAGAAACACCAATGACAACTTATGCTGGAGAGGATGTGGAGAAAGGGGAACACTCCTCCACTGCTGGTGGGAGTGCAAACTTGTACAGCCATTTTGGAGACCAGTATGGTGGTTCCTCAGGAAAATGGGAATCAGTCTACCACAGGACTCGGCAATCCCACTCTTAGGCACACACCCAAATGATCCACATCCGTGCAACAAAGAAATGTGTTCAACTATGTTCATAGCAGGATTATTTATAATAGCAAGAACTTGGAAGCAACCTAGATGTCCCTCAATTGAAGAATGGACAAAGAAGATGTAGCATATTTACACAATGGAGTACTACTCAGCATGAAAAAACAAAAACAAACAAACAAAAACAAAAAAAAAATGGAATCTTGAAATTTGCAGGCAAATGGATGGAACTTGAAGAAACCATCCTGAATGAGGTAACCCAGTCACAAAAAGAGGAACATATTATGGATTTTAGATTTAGAGCAAAGGATCACCAGCCTATAATTCACACTGCCATAGAAACTAGGATACAAGGAGGAACCTAAGAGATTCATACAAGGTCCCTCACAGAAGGGGAAAGGAACAAGATCTCCTGAGCATATTGGGAGGCGGGCAGTGAGTGGAGAGGGAGCTAGGAGAAAGAGAAGGGAAGAAAGCACATGGGATTAGGAAAATTGAGTCTGGGGAGGAATAGACCAGAGAGAGAGAGAGAGAGAGAGAGAGAGAGAGAGAGAGAGAGAGAGAGAGAGAGAGAGAGAGAGGGAGGGAGGGAGGGAGGGAGGGAGGGAGGGAGGGAGGGAGGGGGAGGGAGGGGAGAGGGAGAGGGAGAGGGAGACTATGAAAGAGGGAGCCATTATAGGTTTTAAGAGAAAACTGACTCTAGAGAAATGTCCAGAGACCTACAAGACTGACCCCAACTAACAATCTGAGCAACAGTGGAAAGGCTGCCTTAAATGCCCTTCCCTGGTAATAAGACTGATGACTAAGTTATCCACCATCATAGAGCCCTCATCTAGTAGCTGATGGAAACAGAAGCAGACACCCACAGCTAAACACTGAGCTGAACTGGAATCCAGATGCAGAGAGGGAGGAGTGATAAGAAAATGAGGACAAGACCAGGCTCCAGAAACCCACAGAGACAGCTGACCTGAATAAGGAAGAGCTAAGGGACACCCAGACTGATAGCTGGAACCAACATTGCACTGACTCAGACCCCCTGAACATGGGTCTCAGTTAGAAGGCCTGGGCAGTCTAAGGGACCTCTGACAGTTGAACCAGGATGTATCCCTGGTGCACAAAAGGACTTTAGGATCACATTCCCCATGGAGGGATACTCCCTTAACCTAGAGGCAGGAGGGAGGGCCTAGTCCCTACTCCAAATGACTTGATAGGTTTTGTTGATCCCTCCTGGAAGGCATCCCCCTCCCTGTGGAGTGGGGGGTGGGGGAATGGGATGGGTGGGTGGTCGGGGGACTTTTTCCTCCCATCCCCTCTATTTTTATTCATAAAGGAATTTTACTGTGAAGCCCAATACTGGCCTTGAACTCACAACAATGCTCCTGTGTCAGCTTCCTAAGTACTACATTACAGGTTACCGTGCTTAGCTCAAGCTTGGAGTCCCTCCTCGGGAGTCATGGGAGGTGATTCCTGAGCCCAGCGCAGTCCTTGCCCCACTGCTTACTCTGCTTGCACACAGGGTGACGCTCCTTGAGCAGACTACAGAGGACGAGGTGGACCACGTGCACGGTCTCATCTGCGCTCTTGCCCAGCATCCTGGTTAGCTGCTCCAGGTTCCTCTGGATGTGCTGCTGCAGGAAGCCCTGTGGGTCCTGGACCCTAGGCTTAATGATTTGGATCAGGGCCTGGGAGTAACAGAGCAGGAAGCGGTGCTGTCTGAGAGTAGATGACCCCAACCAGGAACTTACTGTCCTCTTGACTAGTGTTAACATGAGGGAGATGCAGCCTGGATGACACTGCACTCTGAAAGAGGATCTGATCCTCACATCCAGTCTCCTTAATACAGAAAATTAGTGGTATAATTAAAAAAAAAAAACAAAAACGGGCTAGTTATCTTTCAGTAATAGAACTCTGACCTCCGGAGCACTGTGAAAAAAATATTAATTAAAAAAAAATGAAAAATACTGTGTGGTGGCAGTGCACGCCTTTAATCCCAGCACTCAGGAGGCAGAGACAGGCGGATCTCTGAGTCTGAGGCCAGCCTGCTCTACAGAGTGAGTTCCAGGACAGCCAAGGTTTACAGAGTGAGACCCTGTCTGGGAGAATAAGAAGTGGATTGTCTACAATCCGAAAAGCACTTCATCCCATTCCGTGCGGTGGTGGAAAAGGTCAGGAGATTGGGTACCAACAATCCCCTCATACTTCACAGATGCGGGCCCACAGGAGACAACAGTAGGCCCTTCCTCTGCGTAGCAGTTTATCACAAGTACCTGGGGATCCTGAGTGGCTCCCACAAGCATAGCCAAATGCGTGAGTAGCCGGCTGAGGATGAAGACCAGTGGGGATATCCCTCGATCAGATGCCACCTCTGTAACCCCGGGCTTCGGGTGGCCCAGCACGTGGCCAGTCTGTGTTCTGTCCTCATTATTTCTAGAAAGGAAGCAAAAAGACAAGTAAATATTGAAAGAGGCTTCTCTTCCTAGCTAAGGGAGCACATCTCAGACCCTCAGGCCTTGGAGATAGGGTTCCAGGCTCTGAGGAAACAGCACTAAGAGTCCTTCCAGGCCTAGGATGCCTGCCTATGCAGCCAGCGCTGGTTGACCCCCACCCCCCACCCCCAACACTCAGTTTAACGTGGTCACAGGAATTGGCTGCTGCTGCTGCTGATCCCTGAGAAGGCACAAGGACAGACACAAGCACCGTGTCCGGGCAGCTGCAGTTTGGGGACATTTTGTCCCGTGTGTGCATTTTTCACATTCACATTCTTCTCATTTCCCCAATCACAAACTCGGACCCAAGGTCTGGCAGAGCATCCTGCATCATATGTAGCGGGTGGGAATGCAATGTGTACATTCATTTGCAAAGATATTGCATGAGGAGGACACCCTGCCAGGTCTCAAGAGAACACTGTAAGCGTTGACTGCGCCAGAAGCACCAGAACGAGTGTACTGCGTCAGGCCCCACTGATGGGAGATGTTATTCTGTATATATGTTTCCCATACTGGTTAATAAAGCCCTGTGGCCAATAGGAAACAAGATAGGCGGGGCTAGGAGACCAGGAGGAGGAAAGAGGAAGAAGGAGGGAGGGGTCAAGATGTAGCCCAGGGAGGAAGGAAGACGCCCGCCACGGCTCCCCGATAAGATGACCTCGTGGAAATACTTAGATAAGTAGAAATGGGTTAATAATTAAGACAGAGCTAGCCCATAAACAGTAATGATAACTGGCCAACAGGATTGTATCAAATACAGAGTTTCTGAGTGTTATTTGGGGCTGGTGTGGCTGTGGGGCCCAGACTGGCGGGCTGGCGGAAATATACATGCTACACCCCACCAGCCAGTCCTATGGATTGCCCGGCTGCACTGCGTCAGAATGGTGGGATCAAAGCCAAGCAACCACAAACAAAAACCAGGACGGCTTTGCTTTCTTGTCTGTTACCCGAGCCACACAGTGGAGCAAGTATTTATACAGCAGCACTCAAACTGTGGCAGGCTCTGTGGACAATCTAGAAGATTCCAAGCATATGGGAAAGGTTTGCCATTCTCTTTAGTTACTGTGCCCTCTTATATAAGGGAAAACTTTTATGAAGGGTCTTAGAATGTGGTGTGGGTGTCTTACAACTCACCCCTCACACAGACCAGCACATGGCAGTGTTTGCAAAGCCTGGTTATGTGTCCTTCATTTCCCTCACATCTTGAAAAAGAAAAAACAAGCCAGGTATGGTGCATTGCCCCTCTAATCCTAGCACTCAGGAGGCTGAGCCAGGCTCGGGCCACATAGCAAGACCAGGACAGTCAAGTATGAGAGCCTGTGTTTTGAAAAACAAAACTAACAAGCAAACCCCCAAACTACAGGAGGGTAGGAAGGAGACGAGAGACAACTGGGATAGTTTGTGAGTGTGAGGCGGCATGTGCTCAGATAGGCAGATACTGTTTCAGTGTGTTGGACCTACTGTCTGAACCAGCACCTCTGTTTACAGGAGACACACTTCTCCAAGGGTAAGCCCGAGGACCCCACAGAACATGTCTGTATTAGCAAGGATGAACACAGGCCAGTCTGTGTTTAACAAGAGATGGTACCTTATGGTTTCCTGAGGACAGGGTCCTTGGCACTGGCGCCAAGCATGACATACACAGGTCCAGATGTATGACAGGGTCTTTGGCACAAGTTAGTGACAGTGTAGGAAAGAGTTGGAACAGTCCTGAAGCCCAGGGCTTATTACTGGGGGCAGGGGCAGAAACTTACATACCTGATAAGTTGGAAGCCCAGGTGTGGCTTGTGATTGATGCCGCCAATCTGAATGTGACATTCCGGACAGAAGCTCTGCTCCATTGGCAAGCCGCACTAGAGGGAAGGCAATGATGTCTTATGCATGCATGAGTGCAGCTGTGCAGCTGTGCAGCAGCTCTGCTGTGCCTCAGGCAGTCGCTGTGTGTATGCAGGGCGGGCACTTACCCTAAGCATGCAGACATTTATGGAAAGCACACAGAGGTCTGAATCCCAAACTGACTGATAGCTGATAGGAAAGCCTGAAGCACAGTTTGCTTTTCTATACCCAGCTCTTTATTCCTTCCTTGTACATGTACGCTTATCCTGGGGCTTCACTAACTAACACCAAGACACATGGGGTTACCTGTTCCCAGTATGATTTTTTTTAAACATGGGAGATTTTTATTTTTATTTTTAAAAATTCCAACCATGATATTTATTATTCCCAAGGTCCGTCCCCTTTTACGAAGTTAGATAGTACGGGGCCGTGGTGGCGCACACCTTTAATCCCAGCACCCAGGAGGCAGAGGAAGCAGGACCTCTGTGAGTTCAAGGCCAGCCTGGTCTACAGAGTGAGTTTCAGGACAGCCAGGGCCACACAGAGAAACCCTGACTTAAAACAGAAAAACAGGGAAAGTTAGATGGTGTGCCTCTAGACTGTATCACAGGTCCCACGGCACATCAAAGCAGCCACTGACCTCCAGACTGTGGAACTCCACAGTTCAAAGGAACCTAGGGAAGAACCTCTTTCTACCTCATTCCATTGACAAGAAAGCACATGAATCTCAGGATTTTCCCTCCAGGTCTCGGTCTCTAATGAACTCCTGTCACTGTAGCATGCTTACTGCCTGTCCTGGGAAGCGTGGAGCAGCCCCCGGTCGAGAATGCCCATGATGCTACCTGGAAGAACCCTGGGTAAACCCTGGGGTAACTGCCCGCAGCACCGTTAGCATGTATTCGAAATACCCTGAGTGGTCTCAGACAAGCCTGTGTTTCACCAAAGGTCAGGGTTTCATGCTCCTTCCCCGTCTCCTCAGCACTGGGGGAACACCAAAACTCACCTCTCCTACAGAGCACGGGTGGCCTTTGGGACAATCTGTTAAAAAAAAAAAGGACACACGTTGGTCACTAAGGTGCCACATGACCCACTGGGGCCCACATTCTATCCCCTCTGATCTAGACCATGGATGACACAGGCTCAGCACCTCCCTAGGAACTGAACTGCATGGTATATTATGAGCCACTGTTTGATGTACGCCGTGTGTTATAAATGTTTAGTGAAAAATGTCTGAATTTAAGTTTCAGAAAGCCAAGAGAAATTAGATTACCAATTCACATATAGTTAACTTGGCAACATGGTGGATAGATTTTCCTCCTTTCTTTTCTTTGGATTTATTGTTGTTATCTGGCACAACTTTAACAATAATTTAAAAGATTATTTACTCAAAGCAACAGCAGAATCCATACAAAGCCTTGGGCCACATGACCTCCCTTCCAGTCCTGTATATATCAAAAGAGCTATCTTGGGGTCAAAACTGCTGTATCGTGTCCTGTCTTTTGTATGCATTTCATTGTGGTTCAAGTCCTCTCTTCTGCATAATGGCGTGTTCCAGAAAGTGTATTTGAAGGGCCCTTTGCCTGGGCTCGGATGTAAGAGGATGAGGGCCACATGACAAGCAGCTCATGGGTCCTGTAAAGCTTGCCCTGATCATTTGTGCTCAGCGGAGCTCGACGCCAGCACTTACTGTACCAAGAGACGTTTTCCAGGCCCTCCCAATGCCTCGCTTGAACGAGCAGGTCCTCAGGCATTGTTGGAAGAAAGGCATTCTGAAAGACCAAGATCAGACAAGTCATGGTAAGTGTGACTGTGTGGCCTTACAGCCAGAGGCCAGAGCAAATGGGGACAGAACTTCTCAGCCTCGAAACTATCTGCCAGGGGATGGATGCCTAGGTAATCTTGGCTGTCAGTCTGATAGATGTGGAATCAGCTAAGAGATAAAGTGCTGGGATTTTTGTAACCAGGTTATTTGAAGTAGCACCTTTCCATATAAGCATCTTTCCTAGGGAAAAGCTTTGCTATTTCCTGTTTGCCTTCCCATCGTGCCGTCGAGCTCATCTACTGTTTGTACATTACTGGTGAGTTCATCTTCCTATTGCTGCTGCCCTGCCCGTCACCGACATCAGTGTCTCTCCAGGGGTCCTCCAGCGTCAGGATGGGACTACAGAGGCCTCGTGGACTAAGCAGCTACGGGGTTCCCAGCCTCTCCAGTGTGAAGACAGCAGCCATTGTTGGGCTATCCAGACTGCATCACATACAGCAGCCTAAGCCTGACTGATCCAGTGCTCACAAAGGGCAGGCTGTGTTTTCACCACCACTGTGGGTGGCTGGATTAAAATAAAGAAATGGGTTTGATAGTTCTCAAGTTTGCAGGAATGAAACCCTGAAGACACAGAGGGAACACTGAAGTGGTCTTACTGCCATTTTGGCTGGATAGAAGGCCAAGGTCCTCAGGGGCCCCAAGACTTGGTTTTGTCCGCCCAGGAATACGGTTGCAGCATGGATGGCCATTTCAATCACGGTTCCTTCCAGGCTGCTGTTAGCAGGCCTAGTCCGCAGCAGGGGCAGAGTATCATCCACTAGCGATTTTGCAAAGTGTCCGATGTTAGGAGCAGAAAGGATCTTGCTTTCCTCGATGAATTTGTTTATAGCCTCGCATTGCTGATGAGAAAGACATTTTAACATTAACGTGTTTCAAAACAACATTGCAGGGCTGGCCATAGTGGAGCATGCCTGAGCATTTGGGAGGTAGGGAAAGGAGAATCAGAAGTGTGAGACTAGCCCAAACTACATGACACCCTGTATCAGAAAGCAAACACCGCCACGCCCCAACCCAAACGCTGCACATGGGTGAGATAATGTAAACTTGGAAGGCAGAGGAAGGGACATCATGAGTTTGAGGCCACCAAGGACTGCACTTGTACAGCAAAGCCTTGTCTCAAAAACAAAAACAGAGCTGGGCGGGGGTGGCCCATGCCTTTAGTACCGGCTGCCTGGTCTACAGAGCAAGTTCCAGGACAGACTCTAAAGGCACAGAGAAACCCTCTCTCCAAAAGACAAAAACAAAATCCCACCCCTCCCCCAAAACCCAACGAATACAGAAAAACACACATGCTCCAAGATGCTGTGCGGTATGCACATACCCAACATGCTTTACTAGTCCACGTTTTAGGACCAAATGTCAAGGTAAATTCGGCCCAACAATCAGTCAGCCATTGAGGCCATTTCTTCGGAGGAGACACCTCACACAGAAACAGCCCCCACGTTATCTTATAGTCCTGAACTAAAATTTGGTTGTAATTCTGCAAGCTCTGGGTTAAAGTGAAAATAGATCTTCCATCTAGTGAGGTTGAAAACTTCTATCACGGACAGCGAATTATGAGCATAATCTGTGTTTGTGACTTTAATTCAGAAATTCCTCTAAGAGATAAGGCTGTGGGCACAAGCCCCGCAGTGTGGTACCGCTCACCTCTGGTTTTGGATGGAAGTTGGCATTTTCAGAACGGTACAAAGAAGCCACCTCTCTGTACAAGGCCAGCAGTAAGTAGACCGTCTGCTGGGCTTTGGGGCTTCTGCAGGCCTGCAGAGGCAAAGACATCAAGTGAGATTTAGGGGTTGCATGGCTCTTCTCAGACCCTAAACCATGTGTCTGAGGGAGAGGCATCTCCTGGCCACAGTTTGGGGGTTCCATGTTTCACATACATTGCTAGACACTCAGCATCTGTCTTGGTGACTACTTTCTACTGTTAGAAACATGTCTTGTTCTTTGGGGTCTTGGCTCCAGGATAACCAAAAAAGAAGAAGCAATGGGCGTGCCAGATAGGGCCATGTGCGGCCAATTTGCTGCACGAACTGCGCCCGGTGCGTGCCCAAGGACGAGGCCATTAAGAAGTTGTCATTCGGGATGTCATAGAGGCCGCTGCTGTCAGGGACATAGCTGAAGCAAGTGTCCTGGACGCTTATGTGCTTCCCAAACTCTTTGTGAAGCTGCACTACGGTGTGAGCTGTGCTACTCATAGCAAAGTAGTCAGGAATCGATCTCGTGAAGCCCGGAAGGGCCGACACCCCCGCCCCCACGACGACTTAGCCCTGTTGGTGCTGTGCCACAACCTCCAGCAAAGCCCAAGTATAGAGATGGGCTTCGTGAAAACAGAAAAACAAAAAATACACACACACACACACACAAAAAAAAAAAACACCTTGGAAAAATAAAATGGGACTTATACTTAAAGAAATAGAGAAAAAGAAACATGTCCTGTGCAGAGACAGCTTCTCACCACAGTCTCAGTTATGACAGGCCAACTCAGGTGTCACTGCCCCCCGTTCCAGCCATCAGTTCCCCGTGGAGGGCAGGAGGCACACACACCTGACTTCTAGTACGCTGTCACTCTAGGGGCCACTCAGCTGATGTTTGTATGGGAGGATGCAGGCCTCCAGGGAGTGTCTCCTGGTACCAGAGAGAAGCCCAGACGCATCTTACCATCAGAGCAGTCCCAATGTCAAGGGTCTGAGACTTGAGCACAGCTTTGCCCACTGCATCACGAAGAGCCTTGTACTCATCACCATGTACCAGGCAGCGGTCCATCTGGCCTCGGTCGTCCCACTGTAACCCCAGTAGAACAGGGCATCAGTCACAGCAGGGAAAATGTGAGATATTCTGACAAGAACTCTAGACAGACAAAGGCACGGGGCTGCCCTCCGAGACTTGCAGGTGGATGAGCGGGGATCTCTGACTGGCTATCTTTGGGAGTTACGTGCGTCTCCTAGGGACTGGAAGCCTGGGAAGGGCCTGTACTGACTTTATAGCTGCCTTCTCCACTCACAGCACAGTATCAAGCCCAGGGAACAAAAAATTTGTCGCTTCTAAGCCCCAGTATGATTATGACGGTAATAATGAAGGAAGGAGAATGAAAAGGCCAGGGTTGTTACTGCCACTAATTTACAATCCCAGGACAGTAAGAGCCAGGGTGGGTGCTAGAGTGAGGCCTAAAAACCCTTGTGTCTCAGTCATGGCTCATGTCTGCCTTCCTGTGCTTTTCCACCTGCCAGAGGCAGAGAGGATACAGGGCAGAGACACTCATTTACCTTCCATGTATGAAGCTAGATAAAAAAGAAAACAAACATAAATAAAATGCAAACGAACACGCCAGAACTTCACATGCACACATGCACGCACGCACCCACCCACATACACGCATGCACACATGTGCACACACGCGCGCACACACATACACACATGCACACACGCACACACACACATACACGCATGCACACACGTGCATATCTCTTGTGGCGGGGTGGTTTAACTCATAATGAAGCAGAGGCAAAGGCCCATTTCCCAGCTGGGTAGGGGAGGGCTCAGGTGGGCAGCACCCTGAGCTTCACCCCAAGTCCAGCCAGAGTATGTTGTAAGCAGGGATGAAAGAAGCATGTCCTTCATGCCCAACACCCTGCCCCTCACCTGCTGTTCGATGACACCCCTGGGGAACACCCACTGGCATGGATGGTCCTTCCTGCAGAAGCTCTGCACAAATTCCATCCCACGCAGGCTTGTGAGTTTCCTCACCAGGTACACACGGTGCCAGTCATTTTCCACACAGGTGCAGAGATTCTCAACACACTTCAGGAAGCGCTGCTTGTCTCCATCCAGGTCTGTGAGATTGGGGGAGAGCAGGGGACACAGTGACAGCTCATCTTCTCCACAACACAAAACCAGCAGAGGCCCTCGCCTGTTCTTTACAATCCCACGTGAAGGAACGCGGAGGAAAGGGAAGAGGACAGCCGTGTCCTAAGAGCAGGGTTCCCACAGTCCCCAGACGTGTGAGTTAGCGGGTATCTGCGGAGGAGACTTGCCTGCGCCTTCCTGAAGCTCCGAGAGGAAGTCGGCAGCCAAGTCGAGGCAGAGGCGCACTCTGGCCACCCCCTGCAGGTAATCCACTGAAGCCGTGCTGGCAGGCTCTGGGCCTCGCCTTTCTAGGGCGTACGCCCTAAGGAAATGGCCTTCGTCTTCCAGGCGCTGCCTGTGACTTCGACAACCTGCACTTGCCTTCTCGTGGACTGAGTCCTGAGGAAGGGAGGGCACGGACATCTTTGCATTAGTCACTCAGTGAGCCCCGGCTCTGACAATTGCCACAGCACGCCTGTGTACACAGTCCTGGGAAGACCGTGTCACGGGAAGCAGGGTGTACATTTTTGGGAATCACGGAAGACCAGCATTCCCTTCTATGTAAGAGCAAGAAGGATGAGAACAGGCAAACTTACAAGGGAAAATGGGGAATTAATATGAGGAAGATAGAAAGTGTCCACAGCGGTGAGCTGGATTCAGACACTGACAACCCTGTGCTATGCTGTATTCCAGACTGTGGGGTTTTGTTTTTTGGAGTCGGTGGCAATGCATGCATCACCGTCTGAGAAATGCATCGCTGGGAACTCAGCTGTGCAGACATCAGAGTCACTTACAGAATGAAGGCCGCTTGGACATCACTCACAGTGGCCTCTGAACACCACCAGGAAAGTCACCACTACATAGGGACTGCAGATGGAAATCACACAGGACCAATGTCTCCTCATTGTACTGACTACAGTGGCGCCCTGTTGGTCTTCAGAAATGTTCTCACCGTATGAGCCTCAGGGTTTACAGTTTTCAAAAGAAATGCAGGGACAGCCTTCGTACCTCCAGGCAGTTGATGAACAGCAGGTACAGCTCTGTCTTATCGTCTTCTGGGAATGCTTTCTTCTCTAACTGAGTCAAGTAGCTCTGGATGTAATCCTTTACTTCGTGGAAGCTGTGGGAGAGACGAATTGTTCTTGGTTATGTCAGTTTATGGGAATACCCATCTCCCACCCCCACAGACGCCAGCCAAACAAGCACTCTACCAAACTTCATCCCTGGCCCCTGGAGTTTGGGGGATGAGGCACTGTAGCAGGAATAATAGAAACCCAGACACAGATAGTGGGGTTAAAGCTGAAGACCAGAGAAGCAAAGCCACTAGAGAGTTCTTACTTCTATTGGTGCTCAGACCCAAGGGGTGATTGCGTCCTCTGATTGCATCTCCAAACTGCACTTCTCACTGAGGCTGCAATGAGCTCCTGTCTCCTCCCCTTACACTCCTCTCTCCACCCAGCCAATCCCCTGTCTCCACCTCCCTAGTGCTAGGACTAAAGGTATGAGCTCGGTTTCTCTTTTAGACTGATTCAGCTAGCCCAGGTGGGCAGGGAGCCCAAGGTGGCCTTGAACTCAGAGAGACCCATCTGCCATTGTCTCCCGAGTGCTGGGATTAAAGGCTGTACCACCACTGCCTGGCCTCTGTGGCTGTGGCTAGCTTTGCACTCTGATCTTCAGTTAAGCTTTGTTAGATCATAAACAAAACATCACCACTTGATTGGGTACACATAATTTTGTGACACCAAGCATTGGTCATTTGGAAAATCTTTGCACTATTACTATATTTTTATTGTAGAATGCACTGGGGAAAAATAAATGCCCCATAATATGGTCATTAATATCACAACGCATCTGCTCAAAAAGAATTTCAAATCTTACTTTGCACTATTACTATATTTTTATTGTAGAATGCACTGGGGAAAAATAAATGCCCCATAATATGGTCATTAATATCACAACGCATCTGCTCAAAAAGAATTTCAAATCTTACAAGTGGAGGATACAAGTTACCTAAAATTTAAATTCTCACTTAAATATATAAACTGTATCACAGGCAGCAAAAACCATAGTATCCAACTGTGACAGGGTCACTCTGCTCACAAGAAAATGCCAGGGGCCCTGCTCTGTGCTCTTCTGGGCCCACATAGCCTGACCTGAGACAAGCAGCTGGTTCCAGCTCAGCAACTCCACATGACTCTAAGGTGACCGCTGTGCTGCCGGTCCCCACAAGCATCTCCGGTCCCCACAAAGCAGGGTTAAGTCATATCTTACGGGTCACAGTTTAGGAAAGCTAGCGTGGGAAGCTTGAGTTTTCAACAACTCCGTGTGTTCATTGGTGAAGGAAACCAGGAACGTGTCTCCCAAATGTCTCCAGCACCCCTTACGTTACACCACCGCAGGCACCCCAAGAGGCAGGGAGTGTCTTGATAGAATTCTAGAAAAAGTTGGGGCTTGGGACCGCGGGACACTTGGAGAGCTGCAGCTCCGGCTCAGCACACAGAGGGCAGGGTGTGCCCTACTCCATCCGACAGAGCCCACGCTCAGTAGAACACAGACATGCAGAACACCAGAGCACGGAAAGTGGGGACAGTCGCGTGTCACAAGGTTGGGTGGCAGGAGCTGGGGCCAGAGCACACCATGGCTTCTTGCTAAGTTCCCCTTGCTGCTGGGCCATACTCAGGAAACTATGTACACAACCTTCAAGCGAACTGGGCATGCTCACACAGAAGCAGCTTCTGTGGACTGCAGGTGAGCTCCCAGCCAGGGTGCAGCTGAGCTGAGCCATGGAAAAGCAAAGGGACGCAAACCTCCAGACGAGGCCACCGACCTGTACTTGAGGAGCAGTTTCAGTACCACAGAGCGGGTGACAGGAGTCTTGTCGACCACGTCGCCAAAGGGAGACAGAGACTTTGTGTGTTCCCGGTGCTCTGCAGCCAGAGAGAAGGGGGCTGTAGCTCACGTCACGTCAGGGCACAGAGCTGAGTTGAACCCGATCTGTGCATTTTTGGGAAGGGGGCCACTCACTTTGGGAAGTGTCTCTTAGCAGCTCCTTTTGTATGAAGAGCAAGGACAGCAGGCTGTCAATCACGCTCTCCTGAGGAGGGGTGTCGTCTTTGAAGCACATGGTGGAGACCAGGTCCACGAAGAAGCTGTTACACATGTGCCGGAACCGGGAGTGCTTCTCAATGGCTTTTCTAGGGGGTGGTGGGTTGTGACACAAGACCTGTGAGGCTGTGTTCCCACTCCTTCCGGGCAGAGTGATATTTGCACAGTATTTTGTCTTAAGGTTTATTTGACCTTGAACTCATGGCCATTTTTCTGTCAGTCTCCTAATTGTCAGGTTTAAAACTAAGTTCGATAAATTTACAATGATCAAAACTGACCTTCGAACTATAACATTGTCGAGACTGCTTCTAGGAGCACTGTCAATGTTTGAACCAGTCCTAGAGTGTGGGGAAATTGGGGAGCAGGGTCTGGGCTACTGAGGCTCATTGAGCCTGGGGGCTCCGCGTCTGCACTCCTGATAGCTGGGTGAGATCCGCCCCCATCCTCAGTCAGAGAACAAGGCTGCACCCACACTTCAAGAGGACTGATGAGGGTCTGGACAGACGGTGCCCTTCTAAGGGCCTGCCTTGCACTTAGGATCTCTCCCAGCAGTAGGGGTGTGAGGGAAGCGGCAGGGGTTCCCTAGAGCTCACTGGCTGCTCAGCCAGGCAGAGATGAATCCAGGGTTAGTAACGTGCCGCCTGTCCCAAAAGACAAGGTGATGAAGGGAGACACTCTGACACTGATCTCTGGACACATAAACGCCCATCCACGTGAACACACATACATACAAAGAGGGCAGATGATGGGCACGTCCAGGTGAGTGGTGGGGCACATGTGGGGCCTTCGTGAGTCCCTGGGTTCCATCCCCAGCATTACCCCAGCCCTTCCCCTAAAAGACGCCATGCTGCACTTAGACGCTTGGTCTCCTAGGACGTTAAGTCCCCTAAGTTTCTGCGTCCGTGTTTGTGCCCATCTTATTTTACAAAGGAATTTTGAGGCAGATGTCCAGGAGGGCTAGCTTCTGGGATTGCTTATGAACATTCTCTGAAGGGGAACAGCCAGGGGAAGCTGAGTGCATTGGGAAAAAGAGGAAGGGAGCTTTAAGACGAAGGCTGTTTCACCTGTGCTCCTGAGAAACAGTTGGCGTGAATTTGTCCGACAACTCAGTTAGGCAGAGGGGACATATCATTTGTCCCGGGATGAGCCAGGTTTTGATGCAGACTAGGCAATATACATGATCACAAGGCAGGCAGACAGGGTCCTTTGCGTCTCCCAGGCAGATGTGACATGGTTGAATGCCAAACCTAGATAAAACCCAAGAAGTCAATCAACTGCAGAGCTGAAAGGCGCTTCGAGGGGCCAGGCCCTCCTACCCCGTCACAGTCAGAGAAGACTCGCGTGCGTGGGCATCTCACCTGCTGAGTGTGTTACTGACTCTGTCCTTGCACTCACAAAGTACGGTCATCAGGGCCACAAATGGCCTGTGGGTCTTGAGGTCTGAGTTCTCTTCCAGGCACTGAGGGAGAAGGACAGTGGTAAGCAGTGAGGGTGCCTGCCAGTGGGACTTGTAACTAGGACAGGCCTGTAGCACTGGGCTCATTGGATGCCGGGTTTAGGAAGCTTCACACTTTAGGGGGCTGGAGAGGCGGCTCAGCAGTTAAGAGCACTGGCTGCTCTTCCAGAGGACTGTGGTTTGATGCCCAGCTCCTATAATTCCAGTTCTAGGGGGTGTGACGCTCTCTCCGGCTTCCTCAGTTACCAGGCACGCCTGTGGTACACAGACGTACATGCTGGCAAAACACCCATGCACACAAAATAAAAATTAATCATGGCAGACATAGTGCACTCAGGAGGCAAAGGCAGGCGGATCTGGTGAGTTCAAGGCCAGCCTGGTCTACACAGTGAGTTCCAGGACAGCTGGAGCTACACAGTGAGACCTTGTCTCAAAAAAAAAGAGAAAACAAAATTACCTTGTCCCCAAAAAAAATCAAAACAAAACAAAACAAAATTAAAATCATAGTATTCTATTTTTCCCTGAGTGCCCTTTTTGTGACTGTGCTTTTCATCTGTGTACACCCACCGGGCTAGCACTCATTACCCTCCCTGTCCATCCCACCCCTGCTTTTTAAAGACAGCGGCCTCTGGTCTCAAGCCTGCTTAAACACAATGGCCAGGCAGACAACCCGGGGTATCTACTGTCTTCACCTTCCCATTGCTGGTTTACAAGTACAAGTCACAACACCTGGCTTTTATGTGTGGGTTCTGGGGCTTGAACCCTGTTCCTCTACTGAACCATTTCCCTATCAGCCCCTGCCTTTTAAAGGACAAAATTCCCAACTTCTGAATTTTCCCCTATTCCCCCTTTCTTAAAAAAAAAAAAAAAAGTTATTTTGAGACGGGTTCTTTGTGTAGCCCTGGCTGTGTTGGGACTCTCCCCGTAGACCAGGCTAGCCTTCATCAAAAAGTCCTCCCGCCTCTGCCTCCCAGGTTCTGGAATTAAAGGCGGGCGCCACCACCACACGGCTCCCTATTCTCCTTTAGGTCCTACCTCTGCCTACACTGTGAGATATTTTGACTTGTAAATAATAACGTAATGACTGGCTGTGTATAGACTACCAACCTTTAAAAGAAATGTTAGTTTGGGGGGGGGATCAAACCTTTGCTTTAGAGTAATCTATAGAAGGGGGATGGAGAAATGGCTTTTCCAGAGGACCAGGGTTCAATTCCTAGCGCCCACGTGGCACCTCACAACTGTCTGTAACTCCAGTTCCAGGGGATCTGACAAGGTCACAACATATATGCAAGCAAAACACCAATGCATATATAATAAAAAAAGAATAATCTGTTAAATAAACTATAAAGTTTAGGGACACAGTGCAGCAACTTGAGAACCCTTTTTAATCACCCCCACACCCCTGAGAATCTAGGACAAGGATCAATGCCCTGGAGTGCCCTGCCTGCTCTAGTGCTGTGTCCCAGACCCTTGCCCTGTGGGTGGGCAGCCACACCGGCCCTTTCATGGCCTGCAGGGTCTCTCGCTGTCACGGCTCTCCGGGTGCTATTCAGGGTGTATGCCCGCTGCCTGCTCTCCAGTTACCGGGCATTACAGGTTCTGCACGCTTGGGGACTTTGAATGTCCTGAATGTGGTTGAATATGCCACCTTCAGTGTAATTAAGAAGTGTCACTAGGATGTATATTTAGAATGGGACTTCTGATTGGTAGGAAGTACAGTAAGCCAAGGGCTGTGTTTCTGGAAGTCTAGGTCAGACATTTTGTAGGTGTTTTCATATTAAATATTCCTCTGGACAGCATGAGATTAAGGAGAGTTCCTGATTTGCCAAGAGTAATTTTTTTTCCTAAATCATTTTATTAAACACTTTATTTCTTTTTAAATCACTTAATTTATCTCTCTCTCTCTCTCTTTTTTTTTTCTTCAAGACAGATTTGCTCTGTATAGCATTGAGCCTGTCCTGGAAACTCACTCTGTACACCAGGCTATATCTTGGAAGTCACAGAGATCCACCTGCTTCTGCCTCCCAAGTGCGTGCACCACCATCAATCTTAAATTATACCATTGACGACATTTAATTTTTGAGCCATCCTTGAATTCCTATTACTAATCATAATTAGGAATACTGTGTTTTTATGCCCCCAATAAATTTTGACTGGTTACTCAACTATCAAATTGAGAAGCAGGTAAACGACCTGAACATCTCTCCTAAGAAGATACACAGGATGCCCAGGGTGCTCTGTCCTAGTCATTAAGGACACTAAATCACGCTCAGAGTGACAGTCTCACACAGCACTCCTACAGTTCAGATGGCCATGCTACAAAAGGTTAGCAAGAATGAGTGTTGGCCAGGCTATGGTGGAGCAATTGGAATCCACATGTTGCTGGTAGAAATGTCAGCGTGGGAAAAGTGCAGCAGCCGCTCTGGAAGTAAAACGCAGAACTCAGTAAATGAGTAGTATGTGCAGTGCAGGAGGGGCCACTCAGTTACCTCCGTGTTTAAGCTCCTGGCTGTTTGCAGTGACCAATAAGTGGAAAGAGCCTAGATGTCCACAGACGGACCACCTGCTCTGGGGCTGTGGTCACAAAGTACAGGTACAGCTGACCTTAAAAGGAAGGGGTTCTGTCACTCTGCCAAATGACAGGCACTGGAAGTTCTGCTCCCAGGAGCCACCGGTGCTGGTCAGGTTCAGAGAGGATGTAGGGAGCTGAGGGACGGAGACAGCTTCTGTGTAGGGTTAGATGGTGGGGACGGCCGTGCTGTAGTGTGCACGTGCTCAGTGTCACTGAGTTTGTATGTGGCTTAAATGACATGCTTCATATAATGTGCACTTTAGCAATACAAATTTAAAAGTGTGGTAACTGCCGGGTGTTAGTTTAATTCCAGAACTCGGGAGGCAGAGGCAGGTGGATCTCTGTGAGTTCGAGGCCAGCCTGGTCTACAGAGCGAGTTCCAGGACAGGCTCCAATGCAATACAGAGAAACCCTGTCTCAAAAAACCAAAATAAATAAATAAATGAAAGGCGATGACCTAGTGGTTGGGTGGTAAATGGCAATAGGGACACAACCACCCAGAAAACTAATGTTTGAATGATCTGGCAGTGTTTAGAAAGACTGCTCTGTGATCATATAATAAGAATCTACCTTTCTTTTTCTGTCTATCTACCTGTTCTGTGTGTCACCATCCTTCCTGTCAGAGATAACCGAAAAAAAATCCAAATATAACAGTGCTTGTTGGACTGTTGGCTTCTGGTCAGGGTTGGGGACAGTGACAGGTGACTTTGCAAACACAGTCTTCCTTGCCACCTCAGCAGGAGAAGAGATCTGAGGCCCCCTATCTCCCCACAGATTCCATCTGACAATGCAGCTAGGCAATGGCGACACCAACCTCACCGCTAAGGCGAGATTGAGGGCAATACTCTTTCTTGTCCCACGGGCTGTGACACCAGGAACAGCTTCCCAACATCACCAGATGCAAAGTGTCAGTCAAAGCTGACAAAGGTACAGGACTGAAGGAACTGCCGGGATCTGGTGAGGCTGCTGTGGCCCATTCTGTCACACACACGAGCGTGCAGTGGGCTTCTGCCGGCCCCCGCACTGCACGCTGCACACTGCACACCCGTCAATCAGCACCGCCTTCCATGTCCACTTCCACTGCCCCCACCAGCACGCGAGGGCTGCGGGAAGCCTGGAGCTGTGCTCCTGTGATGCCAGGGACCATCCCCAACTGGCTTTCCTCATGTACAGTTCCTAGGGACGAGGAGGGGGAAGGGGAAGGGAGGAGGGAGGCAGAGCCTCTGGCTGCTGCCGCCTGTTCAGACACGGTGGCTCTTTCTGCAGGAACACTGTCACTTCCTTTATGAAAGGCGTTGAGGGGCAGAACCATAGTGTGTTCCCCCGTTTTCTTCCGCCACCGTCATGGCTGTTGTCATGACCATGTTGATGGTGTCTGCCCCCCCCCCGTGAGGGATGGGCCATTGGGTCATTTTGGGGTCACTCTAGAGCAGTGGTTCTCAACCTTCCTAATGCCACAGCCTTTTAATACAGTCCCTCACACTGTGGTGACTCCCAGCCTTAGGATTTTTTTGTTACGACTTCATAACTGTAATTTTGCTACTGTTATGGATCGTAATGCGAATATCTGTGTTCCTGATAGTTGTAGGCGACTCCTATGAAAAAGGGTTGCAACCCAGAAGTTGAAAACCACTGCTCTAGAGGCTGAGAACACCAGCATCTCTCCATGGGACTCACAGCCCGGTTAATTGAAGCCCTGTTCTTGCAGCTGAATGCTCAGTGGGACACCCTGGCTTGGTAATCTGGGAGAGGAAACAGTCAAATAGCCACCACTGAGAGGGCAGGGATCGCCAGGCGGTGGCAGGGCACACCTTTAATTGCAGCAATTTCGAGGCAGAGGCAGGTGGCTCTGTGAGTTCGAGGCCAGCCTGGTCTACAGAGTGAGGAGTTCCAGGACAGCCAGGGCTACACGGAGAAACCCTGTCTTGAAAATCCAAACCAAACAAACAGAACGACGCAGTGATCTCTCATGACATCAGTGCCCTTTGCACAGCTATAAGTCTGCCAGAGCAATGATGCACCAACCGGAGGAAACTGTTCTGGGCGCTGCGGGCGTGCGTGTGTGCGTGTGTGTGTGTGTGTGTGTGTGTGTGTGTGTGTGTGTGTGTGGGCGCTGCAGGCGTGTGTGTGTGCGTGTGTGTGTGTGTGTGTGTGTGTGTGTGGGGGGGCTGCGGGCGTGTGTGTGTGCGTGTGTGTATGTGCGTGCGTGCGTGCGTGCGCGCGTGTGTGTGTGTGTGTGTGTGTGTGTGTGTGGTTCAGCTTTCCACAGTTCTCAGTCACGTAAGTCCCCACGCCCAGCACTCACCCTGTCAAGTAAGGAGACGTAGGTGGTTACCAGCTGACTCAGCTCAGGAATCTGGCTTTCGGTCTCGAGGAGAACGTGCTCCACAAACAGAGCGATGGAGAAAACGCGATTCCACAGGGCTCTGTCAAAAGAGGGGCGTTAGCAATGAGCTCTGACAGGAGCCTGCGATGCAGGAGGGGAGAGCAGGAGCTGAGCAGAGGCCAAGGCCAGGGGACGAGAGGCACTGTCCCTGCACAGCACTGTCCCGGACAAGCTCCCCAGTGTTGCACACAGCAGGCTCACCGGAGACCCATGTCTCGTTCCAAGCCCCAGCAGGCATCGGCGGCGCTGCAAGCTCAGCACAGGGACTGACTCCTGCCTCCCCTCTCCACTTGCCCGTGTGCCTGTGCTATCCCTGCTGTCCTTTCCACTCTGCCTACTTTGCAACATGTCCACTCCCTACCACTCTCAGGCCTGTGTCCTCCCTAGGTCTCTAGAATCAAATGAGATAGATAGCCTGCACGTGGGAGAGTGTCCACTGCTAGGCAGGTGAATGGCGTGAGTCTCTCATGCCCACCTTCCTCACCGGACTGTAGGATTTGGCGGGTCCCAGGGGTGAGCACGGGCTGAGTGCACAGAGGCAGGCTCTTAATGCTCACCTGACTTCCTGGACGACAGCTCTGGTGATGTTCCCACAGTTCTGCAAATACCCTCTGGAACAGACGAGCTCCAGAGGCATGGACACATTCTTCACCATGTGTACCCAGGCCTTGGGGCTTGGCTGCAAAATGTTACCCTTTAGCACTTCAACACAGGCCATCGCTGCAAGCGCATCTAGTGTCTGGAACAAGAAGGACGGGCATGTGACCCAGCAGGGTCATCTTCTCCACCAGCACCCTGCATCACAGCCCTGCATCCATACTCCAGTCTTGTAACCCATCCCTCCGTCACACCAAAGCACTCACTGAGGCCAGGCCCAGGGGGCCGTCCCCAGGAGAGACCCCTACCATTTCACTCGAAGCCAAGCTGTGCCTCTGTGCTGCCTCGCTGAGGCTGCCCAGAACCTGGGGGTGGATAGTCAACAGTCTGGAGAAGTTCTGCAGCCGGGTCCGGAAGTGCTGATAGGCAATGTGTACCCAGGGCAAGGTCAGCCCTTCCTCGGGCCCTGAAGCCCCCCGGAGCTCACTGAGGCAGGACCACAGGGCCATCTGCAGAAACTGGAGACAGAGTTTTACATGAAGAAGGCATGCTTTCCTACGGAAAATTGTAAGGATTCAAAAGCTATAATAAAATGAAGTTGACAAATCAGGCCCGTGATCACCGGGCTGCCTTTTGGTGGAGTTTTATGGTAATTTTCCACACTGGCATCCTACACTGGTATGCTGGCCAGTCTTATGTCAACTTGACACAGGCAGGAGTCATTGGAGAGGACGCCTGCATAAGATCAGGCTGCGGGCAAGTATTCAGGACACTTTCTTCTGTCTCTCCCTTCTTTCCTTCCTTCCTTCCTTCCTTCCTTCCTTCCTTCCTTCCTTTATTCCCTCCTTCCCTTCCTTCCTTCCTTCCTTCCTTCCTTCCTTCCTTCCTTCCTTCCTTCCTTCCTTCCCTTCCTTCCTTCCTTCCCTTCCTTCCTTCCCTTCCTTCCTTCCTTCCTTCCTTCCTTCCTTCCTTCCTTCCTTCCTTCCGTCCCTCCCTCCTTCCTTCCTTCCTTCTTTCCCTCCCTCCTTCCCTTCCTTCCTTCCTTCCTTCCTTTACTCCCTCCTTCCCTTCCTTCCTTCCTTCCTTTATTCCCTCCTTCCCTCCCTTCCTTCCTTCCTTCCTTCCTTCCTTCCTTCCTTCCTTCCGTCCCTCCGTCCCTCCGTCCCTCCCTCCATCCCTCCTTCCTCCCTTCCTTCCCTCTCTTTTGTTTTGTTTTTCGAGACAAGGTTCCTCTGCGTAGCCCTAGCTGGCTCGAAACTCACTTTAGAACTCACAGCGAGTGCTGTAAGGCATTTTCCTAACAATTGATGTGGGAGGGCCCGGTCCAGTGTAGGCGGTGTCATGCCTGGGCCAGTGGTCCTATGATTGATACACACACACACACACACACACACACACACACACACACACATATATATATATATATATACATACATACATACATACATACATACATAATGAAAACAGGCTGAGCAAGCCACAGGGCACAAGCCAGTAAGCAGCTCCCTCCATGGCCTCTGCATCAGCCCCTACCTCCAGTTCCTGCTTCGTTTGAGTTCCTGTCCTGACTCCCTTCAGTGATGAACATCAATATCGAAGTGTGGGCCAGATACACCCTTTCCTCCCCAGCCTGCTGTTTGGTCGCGGTGTTTCACATTCTAAACAGCCCTCCAACTCTCCTCAGCTCAGAGGACACTGGGGCAGCCGTTTGTTTCCTTTCTTGAGATAGATTTTTTTTCCTGTGTAATAGCCCTGGCTGCCATGGAACTCTCTCTGCAGACCAGGCTGACCTCAAACTCACAGAGATCCCCCTGCCTCTGCCTCCCGAGTGCTGGGATTGAGCCAGCACCGCCCGGCTCCCCTTTAGGGTCTCAGTGCAGGACATCTATGTTGTTTCTGTCAGCAGTGGCTTATTAAGTTTCACAAATCAAACAAGGCTTGATCCTTAATGGTTTCTAGGAAGAATGAACTGCATTAGACTTTATATTAATTATGGTATGTTCCCAAATTTGTACCTATGCATTGAGGCCTGAAGGTTTGGGGCAGTCAAATGCATCAGTCTTTCCACTGAATTCATTATTGTTATTATTATTATTACTATTATTATTATTATTGATCTTATGTAGCCCAGGCTGGTCCTGAACTTACTATGGCCTTGGACTGCTGTTCCTCCTGCCTCTACCTCCCAAGTGGACATATTATAGATTATAGACTATCTGGAATTATAGATGTATGCCACTATGTTGGCAGCTATGGCAAGATCTTTGAACAAGTTCAAGTGACACAGGTTTGGTTCTAGAAGGCTCGGAGTGGAGGCTGAGTCTCCCACGTAGCTGGAAGGGTGTCCTACTTGGCAACACTGTGGCTGGGGTAAGGACAGACTCTTGTCCCTATTATCCATGCCTACCTTTAACTCCTCCCATGAGGCCACTTTCATGGTCAAAAGCAGGAAGTCCTTCAAGTAGCTCTGCAGGACATCCTGCTGCTGTGCCACAGGGAGCTGACACAAGAACCTGCCCAGGGCAGTCTTCTGGAAGATTTCCACCAACTTCTTTGGTGACCCTACGACAGAGAAGGCAGAGAGTGCTGTGAGCAGGATGAAACCCCGGGTCTACGGAAGCAAGGGACCAGTGCCCCAAGAAGGAGCTGTTCCACCCAGGCTGGAGGGGTGACTACCCTGACCTGGGGCCCAGAGACAGAGCGGTGCTGGCTGCCTGGCCACGGTCCAGTGTTAAAGTTAGGGTACAAACAGCCAAGCCAGCCCCAAGCGGAGAGGGCACCTGCAGCATCCTGTCTGACAGCTGCGTTCGCGCTGTCTAGAGTTCCAGCTGACACAGGAGGGTGGGCTGCTTCTCGGGCTCTGCTCACAGCTGCCCTAGACAGGCAGGGCAGGCAGGCTGTGTTCAGGAAAGAGGACGCCGCTTCCTCAGGGGAGACTGCTTCATGGTGGTTCAAAGAGAACCCAGGGAGACAAGTCAGCTCGGAGCACCCAGGCCGGCTCCGAGTGAGTGCTGAGGGGGGGACTTCTTTCATGAAAATGACTTTTCACAGGTATTAGGCTGCCATTTTTTCTAGAGGGACAATGGCCAAATTCCTCATGTTTGACAGCAAAGCACTTTGTGACTGGGAGGACTTGGTGGCTGGAGGAGGTTGCTCTGCTGTGGTTCCTAGGTTTCCTGATAAAATTTCACAATGGGGACATTTCCCAAGCCTGCCACCTGAGTTGTCCAGGAGCCTCAGATGAGACTAACATTCCTATTCCAGGAAGCAGGCTCTTTCCCTGGTGTGACAAGACCCACTTTGTCATGCCCCACCACAGTGACCGAAGGGCCTGTCACCTAGACTTTCAGCTGCAGGAGAGTTTGAATTTGTGTTTACGTGTATTTGCGCATGTGCGCGCGCACTCATGTATCACAGCACATGTGTGGAGGTCAGAGAACAAGTTGGGACACGCAGATGCCAAGGATGGTGCCCTTACCCACTGAGCCATCTTGTCAGCCCTTCAACGGAAGTTTTAATACACCATACTGGAGGCTACTCCACATCCAGAGTGTTGAAGCTAAAGCCTCCAAAACCGTCCTGCCCTGAACAGGTTAATAATTCTTGTGCATTTCACGGAGCCTGCTGTGGGGTGGGTAGCTCACCCTCCATGTCCGTGATATACTGTGCCTGCACCCAGAGCTCCTCCAGGTAGTCCCTGATCCTCCAGCTGAAAGGGACGGCGTTGCACGCATCCTTGAGCAGATTCATGTGGCTCTGTACCAGGATGGAGGACATCTCGTTCTGGGACCTGAAGCAAGGCAAAGGAGAGTGAGGTTTGTGAGGTGTCACTTGAGACATGAGGTGGCCTGCACTACTAGCACCAGCCCTGCAGTCCTGTGAGAGAGAGAGAGCGAGAGAGAGCGAGAGAGAGAGAGAGAGAGAGAGAGAGAGAGAGAGAGAGAGAGAGAGAGAAAGAGAGAGCGAGAGAGAGAGAGAGCATCGCCTGTGTGGATGAGGTACAGCGAGGAACGAAAGACACGATAGGGGATGGGAGACTGTTCAGCCAATCACGCTGTGCAGGCAGCAGAACTGAGTTAAGACCCCTAGCACCCACTTCAAAAAAGGCAGGTGCACCTTTTTTGCCTCACCAGTGCAGTGAGGCAGAGGCAGGCAGGTCTCTGTGAGTTCGAGACCAGCCTGGTCTAGAGGGAGAGTCCCAGGACAGGCTCCAAGGCCACACAGAGAGACCCTGCCTTGAAAAACCACAGCCAGCAGGTTGTATGCGCTTGAAACCCAGTGCACAGCGGCAGAGATGAGTGAAGAGTGACCCCTGGTGTCCAGCATAGGAAGCTTCAGGGTGACAGAGCTGCTCTCAGGAAATACGGTAGTGGCTGGGAGAGACGGCTTGGCAGTTAAGAGCACACACTGCTCTTCCAGAGGACCTGAGTTCAGTTCCCAGCACCCCACACATGGATTATGACCATCTCCAAGTGCTCTTCTTATCTCCATGGACAACCATGGAGACAGACATAGACACACATACAAACGCAAATAAAAATAAACCTTTAACAAGAGGTCCTCCGTAACTGAGGAGGACAACCAGAGCTGACCTCTGGCCTTCACGTGCATGTGTACATGTGTGCATAGACATGCAAAATAAATATATTCTTAAAATAAAAAAAAATATTTAAAAGGCTTGTTGTAGGCTTCATGGATAGCTGCAGGCGAGCTTCCAAGTCATGGATTCTCCTGTACAGGAAAAAACTTACTTACAGACAAAAGAGAAGTGGTTCAAGAGCCCAATAAGATGCCCAAAGTCCTGTGGCAGAAGCAAGTCTCTGTGGCCTCCCCTCCCTCACGGCCCCGGCTCACAGAGCTCTGGTGTAGGTGTGAAGCCTTGTACGTGAGCAGCAGCAGCATGCTATAGTCTGCCGGTACCTACACACTTTTCAATATCCCATTCCTTTATGTATTTAGTAGCCTACGTCCTGGAGCCAAAGTCTCCTTGAGTCCAAGCCCCACAAGGTCAGGCCTTCCTCGGGGAAGGCAAAGTACAGGCTGTGCCACGCTCAGCATCTGTGTTGCACGGTAGAACCGGGTGAGCCGGACCATCACACGTGCTCCCAAAGCAGGCAGAAGGGACAGCGCAGCGAGCACGGACCTCAGGTTCGGGTGAACACTGTCTACTGCCGTGACCCCCAGGCTGCCCTGAGGGTACCATGGGGAGAGGAGAAGGTGCTGCCCTGTTAGGGCCTTCCCCTCCATAAAAGCAAGGCGCCCACTTGCTCACCTTTTGTTAGTCACTCCAAGAGGGATGTTCAGGAACTTAACGTCACTGAAGATAAGCATCCAAAGATCTTGGACCCAGGCTGGTGAATTTGGCTGGGCCAGCAGCTCCAGGTTGCCGTCTCTGTCGATGTAAGATATTATGCTCGCCAGGAAGGGTGTGACTACACCCTGGACTCGCTTCCAAAGGGTATGCCTGCAAGAGGGGCAGAGGAAACCCACATCGGTTAGGGCATCCACAGCATGCAATACCGCCGCCGCCGCATTCTCTTCCTGAGGTTGCCGCATGGGAGCCAGAGCCACAGTAGCTTGCCGGCATTTTCTTTCACGAGTGGGAGTGGCTGGAGTTGGCTGGGTGGATAACAGCTTGGGTTACTCTTCCAGAGGACCCAGGTGAGTCTTAGCACTCACATGTCACCTCACAGTCACTTGTGACTCCAGGTCTAGGGGATCTGACGCCCTCTTCTGTCCTCTGGAGGCAGGGCACTGACACACATGCAAGCAAAACGCTCATGCACATAAAGCAGGATTTTAAATTTAAAAACAAACAAACAAACAAACAGGGAAAGACAGTCACAAGCAGGGCCTTAGAAGATTAGAGGCAGAACTGGGCAGAACCTGGTCCCACAGCCGAATCTGAAACATTCATCAGAAAGGCGAGGATGCTGGCTTGTTTTTATGCATAGCTATTTCCAAAACCAGTCATCATTGTTAACCAGTTTGACAAGAAAACCGCTGGGTAGTGGTGGTGCAAGCCCTTAATCGCAGTACCAGGGAGGCAGGTCTCCGGAAGTTTGAGGCCAGCCTGTTGTACAGAACTAAATAGCCAGGGCTACACAAAGAAATCCTGTCTCAAAAACAAAACAAAACAAAAAACCCAAACAAACAAAAAACGAAAACTACAGTGAAAACAATGACCAGATTCATTGAGAAAGAAATTTCACGCAATTGGGGAGAAAACAAAGTATTGTTATAAAATAAAGACCAAGTTAGTCAAGAAAGCAAGTATCCCGAGACGCAGTTTGTGGTGTTGCGGACCGGAGAGTGCCGTGGTCAGTTTTGCTGCTGACCTGCCTGGGATGTGAATCGGCTGACCATGAACAGGCGCCTCGTTTCCACGACTAGCACCATCCCAAGGAGACCTTCATGCAGAACTGATTATAGATTAGAAGACTGCAGTAAAATGATTGTTAAGTGATGTTAGAGACTGCTACCTCGTGTTAGCATCTAATTCTGAGAACTTGAGGATATTTTTCCTTTTACTGTCCTCACATCTGCTAAAGGAAGAAAACAGTTGTCTCAGTGGACAAAGACAACCCTTGGCTTAACAAGCACACCTCACACTGTGACAAGCACAAGCAAAACAAGGATAAAGTGTGCAATGAAGGCCGCAGGCATGATGGGAGCAGCTGAGAGGTATGGCTGGTCAGGATCCGCGGGACTGTGGCCATATGTTATTTATGACTTATCCAGAGCCGACCTTTAGTTGGAGTTGTTCAGCTTAATGAGAACTCACTGCAGACAAGACTGCAGGCTCAGAACAACGCAACAGTGTTGGCGAGCTCAAGGCAATTGGCATTTAAGACAGACTAGCAGGCTGTGAGGCCTGCCATCTCAGAGAGCTTTACGTACATTAAACAGGGCAGCTCTAAGCTGTTGTTGGGACACTGGGAAAGCGCAGAAGTGAGCACTGCAGTGAGGCCGCACACTCTGCTCTGAATCCTAGAGACCAAACAGATTCCAGAACAAAGAGTACAGAAAGATGAGCTGGGACGTATGGATTTAAACACATCACTAGCAGGATGGTGGACAGCCGCAGGAAATAGGAATGAAGCTGGCTTTGATATCAGGTCTTACAGGTCCCTTCAAAAGGTGGAAGGATGCAAGACAGAGCATAAAGAGATGACTGAGACGGAAGAGCCACAGAGGGAGGAACCAGTGCCACCAGACCCCAGTGAGCAACACTGTCATCCTCAGTCAGTAGGCCAAAGGCAAACAGCTCCACCTGGGGAATAGAACCACCGTCTTTAGAGATAAAGACACAGCCCCAGGTCCTCCAAAGACCCAGAGTGGTTCCCCAGTCCCCCAACACAACTCCCAAACTCCTCACAAGTGCAGAGGAAACGGACAAATCAAGTTTTGTAGAAGAATGACCGTATACAGTAAAGTGCTCTCCTGGCTCCTAATGCTACATAGTGTTACCTCAAGCGATAGGACCACAGCCTCTGACAGCATCACTTCCTATGGTTTGTGACACACTGGCCAACATTCACAGCCTCAGGAATAATGAGCTGGGGGTTTCCCTGGGTTTTCTGTTTGTTTTTATGTCATTTTAAAACAGGGTCTCTCTGTGTAGCCTTAACTGTCCTGGAACTCACTCTGAAGATCAGGCTGGCCTTGAACTCAGAGATCTGCTTGTCTCTGCCTGAGGGCTGGGAGAAAGGTGTGAGCCACCGCTGCCTGGCCCCCTGAATATTTTTTATTAAGGATAGGGCTGGAGAGATGGCTTAGTGGTTAAGAGCACTGGCTGCTCTTCCAAAGGCCCTGAGTTCAATTCCCAATAACCACATGGTGGCTTATAACCATCTACATGCTAGAAAACTGTATACACAATAAATAAATCTTTAAAAACTGAGAAAAGACCAGAAATATCCCATATAGTACCATCCAGGTTTGTTTAAGGTGAGTTATATCTCCAATTTGCTCAGGTGTAGGGAGAAACACCCGGGCACTTATCCTTTATGTAAATGTCTCACCAATAAGAGTACATCACTGAGAGTCACACCAGCAGGGACCATCACTGAGAGTCACACCAGCAGGGACCATCACTAAGAGTCACGCCAGCAGAGACCGTCACTGAGAGTCACACCAGCAGGGACCGTCACTGAGAGTCACACCAGCAGGGACCATCACTGAGAGTCATACCAGCAGAGACCAAAGACCGTCACTAAGAGTCACACCAGCAGGGACCATCACTAAGAGTCACACCAGCAGGGACCATCACTAAGAGTCACGCCAGCAGAGACCGTCACTGAGAGTCACGCCAGCAGGGACCGTCACTGAGAGTCACACCAGCAGGGACCATCACTGAGAGTCACACCAGCAGGGACCATCACTGAGAGTCACACCAGCAGGGACCATCACTGAGAGTCACACCAGCAGAGACCATCACTGAGAGTCACTCCAGCAGAGACCATCACTGAGAGTCACACCAGCAGAGACCATCACTGGAATGGTGCAAAGGCCTCCGTGCATGCTTGTTACACCCTTGTACCTGAAGGTGCCTGCCTCCTGGAGGGCGTCCTGATTAGCAGCTTCCCTGGTGACCCACTCCTTCAGACTACGGACCTGGTTCTCTTCTTGCTTCTTTAGAAGAACGTGGAGGCGCATCTTAGATTCCCGCAAAAAGGAGGCTGTGAAGACAGTGGGGATCTGATTTGGCCTATTCATGTGCACTAGGTTGTAGGGCCATCGTACCTTTGACCCACCTCACCCAAGAGAAAAGCTGTGGCCAGGAAAGTTCTATTAAAGATTCTGACAGATGAACATGGCTTCCAACTGCCAGCTGCTTCCGTCAAGTCCACGAAGCCTGAAAGGTTACCCTCTCCACATCAGGTGGATGCGCTCAGGGTGCCGTGCTTACCGTTCAGCACGCTGTCCTCATTTAAGAGGCCAAGGAGGATGGTGACTCTCCTCATGTCGCGTGCACAACCCTCACTCTGGTCTCTGAGCATCCCCACAGCACTCTGCACACAGCTCCGCAGAAGTCTGGTGGTGTCGAGGACCTGTGAACACGGAGGAAGAGTGTAGGCTTCCACTGCGCCAATCCAGTCTGTGAAATGATGGCCACCATCGTGAAATGACGGTTTGGTGTTAGCGATCGTGTGGCCCCAGTTGGTGGTCATTATGGCAAAAATTACCATATCCCCTGAGTCAGGGATGAAGGGAAGGGTGGAACTGTTTAGTGAAGGGAATGATTCACTTACACATCCATTGTGGAAGGAAGAGAACACTCTCCAATCATAAATAAATACAGGGGTTGGTTCTTCTAACTCCCGGGAGACAGGTCAAAGCTGCCGCTCCCTTAGCTAATGGGAAAAGCAGGACTCACATCACAGCCTCCCAGGTCAGGCGCCAACTCCATCTCCTCTGGGCTGTCTACTTCCATTTTTCCCTCTGCCATTTCCCCTGACTTGATGGTCTCCGTCTCCATCGCCTCCTCTGGGTCATCTGCTAGACAAAAAGCAAGCAAGCTTGAGTTGGCATGCGGGACCAGAATGGGGTGTGCCAGACTATCTGGGATAAGCTGGGACTCGCCAGGCTTCCCTGTCCCTATCTGTAGTGGTGGCCCTCGTAAAGGGGACATGTGGTTTGTATGTCAGCTCTGGCGCTTGCTCAGGAGCTCCCTTCGGGGCTGGCGAAGGAACCATGAAGTAGCCTGGCACGCTGTGGGCATACTCAGGTGGCCTTCTGCTGGGCTCCACCACAGATGGGACAGCAGAGGGGCTGTGCATCCAGCCCACTGCGCGGGGCATTTCCCGTCTGTCACCTACACCGTGTCCCCAGGTGGCTGGCTTGTGACTCACACTCAGGTTTGCCCACTGGCTTGAACAGCTGGCTGATGGTGACATTCTGCAGTTTAGTGATATCTGAGGCCATGATTGTGGATCTACAGAGGTCATCAATGTGAACGGACCGCCACAGCCCTGTAAAGAAGAGTCACTGAGATCTTCTGTAACTTTAGCCGCTTCCTGTCATTCATTAACAAAGAAATAAAACCAACCTGGAATTTATGTTAATTTATTTTCATTGTAAGTTCTCTGTGTTTGTGTATTCGTATGTGTGTGTGCACGTGTGCCATAGCACATGTGTGGAGTCAGAAGATAGCTTGTGATAGTTGATTCTGTCCATCTATCTGCCCAGGAGTCAGAAGATAACCTGTGAAAGTTGGTTCTGTCTGTCTATCCGCCCAGGGATCAAACTCAGACCGTCAAGGTTCAAAGAAGGTGCTTTTACCTTCTGAGCTGGGCTAAACCAGATTTTTTATTTTTAAAGATTGATTGACTGGTTTTTATGTACTGAGTATTTGTTCGCATATATATATATATGTACACCATGTTTGTGCCTTGTACGTCAGAAGAGGGTGTCAGATCCCTGGAACTAGATATACAAATGACTGCAACCCACCATGTGGGTGCTAGGAATCGGACCCAGATCCCCTGGACGAGCAGTCCGTGCTCTTAATCACTGAGGGTCCACTCTAGCCCCTTCACCCATATTTTTAACTACACTGTCGGAGTGACCAGTGCCCCAGAGTCTAAACACTCGGACATGTGAGAGAGAGGCTACGAGATCTGCCAACAAGATTAACCTAAGCACAGGGTTAGGATCTAAAGTAACCTCTTGCAGGGGGTCCATGGCTGAACTCCAGGCTTCCAATTCACACCCCACTGTAGCCAGCTCATAATTAGTAAGGCCTTGTGAGGGACTGGGAAGTTCTGCTTTCCATTGTCTGAAATTATCCACTGCCTATTTCCAGTTTCTGGAATACATGTCTTAAAGCAGGAG
>JANBXA010000069.1:94162500-94247500 GCA_030556225.1 Cricetiscus sungorus | reverse complement strand
ACCGCAAGCTCTGCCAATGACTTACTTCTTCAAGGGCTTTGCAGTCTCAATCCCTTTGTCCTTGTGCCCAGCCCCCTCTAGGGGTGCCTGCTAAAGAAAATCACATCTGTCCTCCCCACCCCAGCTCCTGCATAACAGGTTTGTGTGGTGCGGACCCGAACTGCTTGAAAGCCGCCTTTCTAAATTCCACACACACCGAGGACCGTGTGAGGCCGGGGACACTGAACTTAGCCCCTGTGCTCAGAACATAACCCACAGCCCAGTCGGCATGTCCTTGTTAGCTATGCCACCCTCTGCGTGCTGGCTTAAATAGAGCTTGAGTTCCTGACCCCCGGAACCTAGGACTCTCGGGTGACAGAGCAGAGGGTAAGGCTGTGTGTGGTAGGACGGTTACCTCTGTGAAGACAGCCTGGCACCCCAGGTGGGCCATGCGCAGGTGGGCCTGGAGGAAGTCTGCAAAGGAGTCGTGCTGCTGCTTGTAATACTCCTGCGTCAGCTGCCCCGCAGCGAAGGAGCCCAGGGAGGAACCACTCAGCCGGACCACAGCGTCTGGGGTCGCACACTCCAGCAGGATGGACTTGGCCTCTTCAGACACCTTGTGGTATAGCTCTTCCGTCAGGCCCCTGGGGGGGCCCTGCCTCTCCACAGCCTGCAGCACCACAGAGGCACAGGCGTCCGAGTGGTAGCCCATGAAGACATCTGCCGGACTGTACTTGTGCCTGGCGATTAAATGATCTGCTTTTACATCTGCAAACTCACGGGCCCACTGCTGCAGCTCGAGCACGATGCTCTTCTGCCATTTCTCCAGCACCGTGTTGATGTCCAGGTAGTGTTTCTCCAGCCGGTTGATGAGGGGCACGGGGAACTTTTTGTACACCACATCCTTCTCTTCGATGACGATGAGGCGGAAGTCCGCGTGCACTCGACATTTGACCCGGTGGGTGCCTAGTCCGAGGTCCACGTACTTCTGGCCCCCCAGGTAGACATAGTACTGGTTGAGAGCGTCATACAGGCTCTCGTACAGGTTCTGCAGGTTCAGCAGCACCACCATCTTCCCCGTCTCCATGCAGATTTTCACCCGATTGATGTTCCTGCAGACCTGGGTGTATTCCTGGTCCTTGGGAAAGCTGGAGCCAAAAATGACCTCAGGCTGCCGGCCCTCACTGAAGAATGTCCGCTGCAGGATCTGCAGGGCCACGTAGTTGCTGGTGAGCACGAGCAAATACCGGGCTTCATCAGCGCCGGGCGCCTGCAGACCACTGTAAATGTTCTGCCTGATCAGCTCCATGGTGCTGACCTCTCCCTTGTGCCTGGCCTCAGGAAGACTGGCTGTAAAGATGTCCAGTGCCTGGACGTTGTCTTTGCCACTGAAGTTCCTAAGGACAGCGTGGGTGATGTCTTGTGGAGAAAGGCCCCGGTTTGACGCTTTGGCTTTGGCAAAGACCATCTTGATGAGGCTGTAATAGTCACGAAGCCCAAAGAATTCCTTGTCCTGGATCTCACACACTCTTTCATAGGCCTTGGCAAATGGTGCAAAATACCCTCGGATTCTGTCCTGAACCAGCCTGTCGGAAGAACAGATGCCCTCAGCACTCTCTATGAGCTCTTTCTCGTTGGGACTGCCACGTGACACAAAAATGCCTCGGTTCATCTTGGCGGGATCCAGAGCCCAGTTGGAAATGCCAACAAAGCCAACTTTTTTGTACGGGGCGGGGTCGTCTTCAATGCAGCCGTCTTCCAGCAGGGGGTGCAGAGTCTTTAGGGGCATTTTGGGTGAGTCTTCTGCCAGCCCGACCTCATCCAGCACCACCACCGAGACATACTGCTGCAGGTCCTTGCCCTGCTGGAACCGAGCACACTGTCTGAAGGTGCCGATGATCCCTTGTGGGGTGGAGTGAGGGCTGCACTGGAACGACAGCAGGTGGACCTGTTTCAGGCAGCGGAAGAGGTCAGAGAAGGCAGACTGCCCTTGCATAGCATCTGCTACAATGATCTTGGCAAGGGATTTGGAGCTGCCGGGCTTCCCCACCAGGAAAAGGGGGATCTTAAGCTCAATGCAGATTACCATCATGAAGACATTCTCCTTCAAAGCCAAGTTCCTGGCTATGTTTTTCCTGATGGGTGCCCCCCTCAGAAAAAGATCTTGCACGTGAGTGATCTCATCAAGAATGACCTTGCTGTCATTGTATGGTTCTGGAAAGCACCTCTCAATGGCTGTGCGGTAGGATGCTTTCTCTTTTTCCAAAGAGGCATGGTAACACACCCCGGTGGCCATTATCAGAGACCAGAGAACAGGATCTCTCTCGAAAGTGTGGTCACTGGATTCGTAGAGACAGTCGTCCAGCTGGTTTAAGAGCAGCTCACTGTGGTCATGAAACCATCTGAAAACTTTCACACAGCGCTCCACGTCCCGGAGGCTGACGAACCCACACTCATTCTCCCTCTTCCTCATGAACCTCTGGGAGGCGGAGAGCACATCCACAATCACTTGAGCCTCACTATCATCTAAATCGATGGAGTCCACCAGTCTCTGGACGATCTGCTGGATGTAGAGATTTTCAGCCGCGTCGTTTAGCTGTCCAAAGTCCCACACCAAAGGGATGAGGCTGGGGGGCAGAGCATGGACGCGGTATACCAGCTGCCGCAGCGGGATGGAGCCCAGCCTTTCTGCAGTCTCCTCGGCACTCACCCTGTACCCCAAACCTGCAGACTCCAGACGGAGGATCATCTCCTGGGAGTGCTTGCGGTAAGGGTTGCAAGCAGCAATGATATGCAGGCCAGAGCCCTCCTTCAGGAACTCACCATCCGCTGTTCCGTCACACAAGACCTCTTTGACGCAGCTTACAGCTTCTGTTGTGTTGGCTTCGTCAAAGAACAGGATGGTATCCAACTTGTAATGGACTGTATTGAAGAAGGCTGTCGCCTCAGCATCCTTAACCTTGGAGTAGATCATGGATGGAGTTGTTCCTCCGTGGACCTTCACCAGCTTCATAGTCTCTGCTTCAACACTACCACGCTTGAGGTCACTAAGGAATTTGATGAGCCTGGTTTTCCCACAACCCGTCTCTCCCATGATGATCACTGGGATCCCGCACCTGAACCTCATCTCAATGGCCAGGATTTTAAGCATATTGTCTGTTGTAAGTTCGTACGTTTCATCAGGGTCAATGGGCCACTCAATCCCCAGTGCCAGACAGAGCCTTTCAAGTTTCTCCCCTCTGGGCAAGTTATCAAAGTTGATATTGAAGGGTACTCTCTGGAGCAGCAGCCCATCGAACAGTTCTTTTGTCATGATGTCCTTCTTGATGACCTTCCGGTTGGAGGGATTGATGGCATCGACATAGCCTTTGTTGTTAGGCTGCAAGTGAAAGCCTATGAACGTCATGGTCATGCGGTCGCCATTAAAGAAAACGTATGGATGAGGCTCTGACTCCCACCTCTTTCGAAGGGAGAAGGGAGCTAGGTCTTCTTCAGCAACTCCATCCATGGTGACCAGCTGCTTACCTGGGCTTTGGTCCGAGGTGTGAAGAGACGGGGTGGCAAAATCTCTCGCCATTAAGATCATGAAGGTCACCACAAAGTTCTTGAAGCCCCTGAGTGTGTCTCCAGTAAAAGCTGAGTTGCAGAAGACGGAAGCCTCACAGTCCTTGAGCTGACAGTTCAGAAAGCAAGCAAAGTTCCGAAGCTCTGCCCAGGAAGGGTTTACCACGCCACAGTAGATCAGGAAGTGCTGCAGGCACTCCTCAGGAGAGCCCTCCACAGAGCCCTCTTCGTACTGAAATGTGTCCAGGTTCTGGCCTTGGTGGAACCGTCTTAGATACTGGTATGGCCTTTGGAAAGCCTCACTGTAGAACTCCACTGGGTCCATTCCCGGCTCTCCGTGGCTCCTCCCCCTGGGAGTCAGTTCCATGTCGATCACTTCCTTGGGAGGACGGCAGGTAACTTTGGGGAAGATATCAAGAAACTTGAATAGCGGAGCACGTGCATTCTGCAGAGAGGAAACACACTGTCACTGGACCTCTTAAAAACTGCCTTTGTGTTTTAACTCTCCAGGTCTACATGGCATTTCGCTTGCCTCCAACAGGCTGGCTACTGTTGCCGGATGAGATTTTAGAGAACAGAAGTAGGAGACACATCCTTAACAAGGGTGCATTTCCTAACAACTCTGAGACTGGGTTCTTCTCTGTGCCCCCACAGCTGTGTGTAGGGTGTGAGCGTCAGACCTCTTTAAGTACTCAGGTCCAAGAGGAACTCATGTTCCCTGTACCGGGTCACAGAATCAATGTCTTCCCAGTTGAGGGGAGGGCACCTTAATATAAGCGTGTCTGGCTCTGGGTAATGCTCAAAGAGGGGCCGGCCTCCCACAGAAGCTTTTACTAGCTCATATACGCCCTAGGCTTATCCACGCCACATACGCTGTGGTCCTTACGTCTTCCAGGTCCAAGCCCCAGGTTGCACTGTGCACAATTTGGACCGAGATGGGAGTCTGATCACTCGGGCAGATGGAATATTACCAGAATCATTTCTTACAGCACCAGTGCTGTTCTCTTTGAATAGTTGTTACCCAGGGTCATCCTGCCCACCTGGCAGAATTAGGCTTTTCCTGATAAGAGCACAGGGGGCTTAGTGGTAGCTGTGAGCCTGTGCTGCCCGCTTGAGTGTTTTGATAGGGGGCTGGACCAAAGGCTGGCTGTAAATCAGGGTTATCTCCATTTGCTATAGGAGTGGAGCCTCGCTGTAGGTCAGTCTCGGTGACAACGTTCTCAGCAAGCCTGCACTTTAGCTAGGGTGGAGAGTTTTCTTTCCTGCAGTTGCTGACAAGCATGGTTAGTACCCCGGCTTTCAGTCATACTGGAGGCGGCGGTCCTTTAGGTAAATTCTGCTTTGTGACACTTGATATGCCCTAGGCAAGCTCATTAGAAAACCCCTTATGGTGTTGATTTTACTTCAAGTTTTCCTGTATGGCTGAGAGACGGCAGCGCCCAGCACAATCCAGTTGGGCTGCCTGGTCACCCTCTGGACCATAGCGTGTGTGTGTGTGTGTGTGTGTGTGTGGTGTGCTGATCCTGAGGAAACACTTCCCATTCACCTCAGTGATGCTGGTCTCAGCCACGGGAAACTCCTCCACCCCACTGAAGGGTCACACTAGTGGTTCTGGTCTTTTATTAACCACAGTTCATTCTTCAGTCCCAGCTGACCAGAACCGCAGCTTAATTCAAAGCATCACTCAAACAGCTTTGATAGAAGTCTTTACTTCCCTCTTCACGTCACAAGCCAGGCCTCCACCGGCTGCGTTTCTCTCACTATGCTAACCTTACAAGCTCCCAGAAAATGTTCCACTGAGCTCTGGACACTCAGTGGCTCAGGGTTCGAATATCACCATAACTCTCTCCAAAAGACATGGTCAGGTCTGTCACAGCAATAGCACACGAGCCTGGTACCTTTCTGGCCTAGCGAGAGTTCATATTGCTGAGATAAAACACGATACTTGGGGAGGAGAGGGCCTGTTTCCTCTTCCGGCTCTTACCCTCTGTTACTGAGGAAAGCGAGGGCAGGGTCTCAAGACAAGAAGACGGAGGCAGAAGCCATGGGTCACTACTTACTGGTTTGCTCTCCATGGTCTGCTCAGCCTGCTTCCTTGTGCCATCCAGAACCACAGGCCTACAGGTGGGAGTGCGCGCACGCATGCGCGCGCACACACACACACACACACACACACACACACACACACACACACACACACACACACCATGGGTGGGGCCCAGCTACAACCATGAATTAACAAAACGCCCTGTGCCCTGCAAGCTTGCCTCCAGGCAATCTTATGGAGGGATTTTTCTCAATTGTGCCTCTCCCTTCCTTCTCGGATAAGTCTACCTTGTATGGTGTTGGCAAGAAAACAACCCAGGATAAGGTGTGCGTGTGTGCGTCAGCACCGCCAAACCTTTTTGCTTGTTTTTCTTGCTACGTACCAGTTTAGAAGACCTCTTCGGCTGTACTGAGGGCTCTTGGGAGATTTCAACAATATATAAATGGCACGGGTTCCGAAGCCACATTTTCCCATTTACATCCATTAGGTACTGCAGAATGAGGAGTTTGAAAAGAAAGACAGGAATCCCAGTCTGTACCTACAGAAGGAGACACGGGTTTGTGAGTGTATGGTGGTAGCCATTGCTCTCGCGAAGCACTGGCTCGTTTGCCCCATGACAGGGGGGTGTGTGACAGAAGGCAGGAGACAGCCAGGATATGGCAGCCGTGTCTTCTGGCGCCACAGTCCATGGGGCCGGGGATGTGATGCAGGGACACTTACGGAAGTGCTCACATCGATGTGGAATATCACGGGTGTCTTCTGATAGCTCCCCTTCAGGAATGGCAGGAGGGAATGCAGGACTCGGCTCTCATCCACATGAGGGTCTGTCAGCCGAATGATTTTCAAAGGTACCTTTTCACCCTGTAGCTTCATTTTCAGGGTCTTGTGCAATCTGTTCACGTAGAGCGACTTTCCTGCAATGTGAACACACAGAAATTAGACCCAAACCTACAGGCTGAGAGCAAGAACACAGAGATGTCGTGGGAGTCACTGTTTAACTCAGTACGGATGCAACGGGCCATCCCTGCTCACTGGCTCAGGTTCTCCGTCTACCACCCTCCGGCCAACGTTGCCTTTTCCTAAGTCAGTGAAGGGCCAGCGCCTGGAGGAACAAACTCTCTCCCAGCACTGCAGTGTGGTTCGGGGACAGCGAGTGGACGGGATGAAGGAGACAGACAGCAAACAGAGGATGCTCAGAGTTTCTTCTGGACCAGAACCAGCACGGGCGCAAGAGGCCCGGAGTTTGCCGGGGAAGTAAAACTACAGAAAGGCTGCTGAGGGGAGGGAACGGGGCTCTCGGGATGGCTCGGTTTTCAAAACTAGGGGCGAAAGGGCAGTGGTCTACAGCTAAGGCGGAGCCAGACCCCTGGAGAGGGCTTCATCTGAGTGTCCGCTGCTGAGGGGGGACCTCATTGGGAAGTTCTGGCAGAGGGGACCTCTCCACCCACAGGCTCTTTCATTACCAACACCAGCTCTTTCAGAGGTCACGATCCCGACACACGTGCGGTCTCTGAATACAGCTGCTGCTGACAGGGTGTGCTTCGGGACCCGAAAATGGTTCTCCAGGTAGGCCTGGATGTCTGGCAGTGGGGCCTGGGGAACCAGGGGGACTTTGTGCTGGCTGAAGGTGGAGGGGAGGTAGCAGTGCTCGCGGGCAGCGTCACAGACTATCACCAACTGGTAGTCCTCTCGGTGGCGCTGTGTGCGCAGGCCCTGGAAGAGCTCCTCCGCCCGGCAGCCCACTTCATAGCTCAGCTGGTCTGCGAAAAGCAAGCTGTAGATCTTGTGTTCCTGGGACCCCAGAGTGAGGCAGCGTCGCAGGAGAAGTTCCACCTCCTCCACTGTGGTCCCCGGGGTGCAGAGCAGCACCTCATCAAATCTGGGCAGGGGCTGTCTGGGGTCCTGCATGTAGACGGCCAGTGCAGCCACCAGCACCTCCGAGTGGCCACACAATACCAGGTTTGGCTGGCCAACCTGCAGGCCTTTGGGGAGTGGCCGCTCTACGGGATGGTCACCCAGTGTGGCCAGCTGAGCCAGGCATGTTCCCAGGGCGTCCAGGTCCAGGCAGTCTGGCAGGAAGGCATTCATGCACTCTATGGACTGCTCCATAATAACCCGGAGCTTGCCAATTAAGCTGGACTCAGAATGCAGCTGCTGAGGCAGGCGCGTCACAACCTCCCTCTGGCGGTCTCTGGCAGCGTGGCTTTCACGGGCCCTGGTGGCCTCTAAGATGTCATAGACAGTGCATTGGCCTTTGATGAAGGACAGCATCATGAGGGCAGCTTCACTGGGTCTGGGTTTCTTGAGCTCACTGCTCAGATAGACCAGCTGTTCAGCTGTGTAGAAGTTGAGGTAAAAGTGTTGGGCTCTCTTCTGGGTGACCACTTTCTTCCAGTGGTCTAGGAATTCCTCCATCTGCCTGCAGAGGGCGCCCAGGACCTCGATGACATCACCACTCTCTGTCAAAGTGTCCAAGGGCTCCAGGCCGAAGTTCATGCGCACCACGCAGTCACCGGATCTGGGGCAACAGTAGACTTTAGCAGCCCACGTCCTGAAGAGCATGTTGCCTGCACAGTGTAGGTTTATAAAGGCATGCACAAGCCTCTGTATGCTGCTGAAGACCTGGGGGAAAGACATGGCCAGAGCTGTAGGGAAGACACAGGAACCTACGCACACCTGCCCACTTACAACAACTTAGACTCGTGTCACTGGCTCCCGGGAGCCTCTTCCCAAAAATCTACCTAACGCTCATCACACAATTCTTCCTCCCGCGGTTACAGCCAGCCTATGAAGAGGCCCCTCTCCTTTCTTTTCATTTTTCTCGCCTTGCTTTTTTAAGTCAGGGTCTCACTGTGTCGCTCTGGCTGTCCTTAAGTTCCCCCAGGAACCAGACTGGTGTGATGCGTCTGCCTCTGCCTCCTGAGTGCTGGGATTAAAGGTGTGCACCACCGCGTCCAAGGTAAGAAAAAGGAGGTCAGTGTAATGACTGTACACCTGGGGGAGGGCCCGTGTGCATGCGTACGCGCACCCGTGTCTGTGTCTGTGTGTGTCTGCGTGTCAGTGTGTGTGTGTGTGTGTGTGTGAGAGCGTGCGTGCGTGTGTGCATGTGTGTGCATATGTGTGCGTGCGTATGGGGTGTGTGCATGTCTGTGACTGTGTGTGTCTGCATGTCAGTGTGTCTGCGTGTCAGTGTGTGTGTGTGTGTGTGGTGTGTGCGTGTGTGCGTGTGTGCACGTGTGGGGGGTGCACGTCTGTGGGTGTGGAGTGTGTATGTGTGTGCATGCACCTGTGTGTCTGTGTGTGAGTGGGTGTGGTGTGTGCATGCGCGTGTGCGTGTGTGTGCGTGTGTGCATGCGTACGTGTAAAAGCAGGGTCTCATGTCCCCAGGCTGGCCTAAAAAATCAAGATCCCCCGGCCTCCACAGGAGCGTGATAGATACGTGACAGTTTATAGAAGCAGCAAAGTGAATGTTTCTTTCTAGGATGTAGTCATCTCTCCCTCACAGCTGGTGACATTCCCTCCTGAGGCTCTTGGAGAGGACCTGTTGGTTGTCCTTGGGTCTCTCCTAGTTCAGATACTTCTCTGGGGTTGTGGTTAGTAGTGCTGTGAATCCCGCAGACCCATCAGCATCACCCTCTGGGTATCAGAGCAGAGCTCTGTGTTGACCAAAAGCCAACTGAAGCCCCTTCCCACAGTCAGTAAGGAAAGTGTCCAGGCCAGCGGGAGGCCAGCCAGGGTGGCAGCACAAGCCCAAAGCTCACCTCTGAAAACTTCTCCACTTCTAAGTTGCTGTTGTGGTCTTTCTTGCCGGACATTAGCATAAGCTTATTTAGAAGCTCCTTCAGCTCTTCTATGGAGTAGGTACGCGGTGTCTCCTGGGCGCCGTGGTCCTCAGGGAGGAGAAGGTGTAGAACAGTATCTGGGGAAATCTGGGAGGCAGCGCACATTTGAAAGTTAGTTTCTGGTGCAGTCCCATGACTTTACAGCAAGAGTGCAGGGCCATGCGAAACTGTACCGGCACTCTGGGAGGCTCACCTTCTGACCGCCCCTGGGTGCATTAATAACATAGATGCCCTTGCTGTTGATCAGTGTGGCCAGAGACAGAGATGAGAGCTCCACAGACCCATGGCTTTCCTTCACTGTCTTCAGCCATTCCAAGTTTCTGGCAGAATCTTGCTATTGGAACAAAGCAGGAAGCAGGCTGGAGTGAGTAGCCATTTTCCCATTGTCACCCCTCACCTCTGCCCTTACTGGGGTACAGCTGTCCCACACCCTGTCCCCAGCACCCATGTTGTGTCTCTGGGTTCTGCCTTGTTCCTTAGGGCCCTGTCACTCAGCATATGTGCCTCATATCCTGAGCAGACTCACCAGCTTGCTGGGCAGGTGCTGGTCATTGTCCAGGGCCCTCCAGAGTTCCTGCAGATGACCCATGAACCCGTAGAAGTCTGTGCCCGAGTCCATCTTGTACAGCAGGGAAGCATAACCCTGCACGGCATCATGGAAACAGGCCACCCGGTCCACATCGATGTCATTCTCCCCCGCAGAGATGGACGCCAGGTCCACAAACACCTTGAGCTCGTTGATGTCTTCAGAGGAGGAGAGGGGTGTTCAGCACATGACCATGCTGCATTTGGGGCAGTAATCGTAAACGAAGCTGTGCTGGACACCACGTTAACGGCTGGGTTTGACCGACTCCCTGCTTTAGCTAATTACGTGAAACATAAAGTGAATCTATTGGCTGACAGCTAACCGCTATCAGACAACAGTGCCCCATGCATTATACCAGGCTTGCGGTGCGACTTATAGCCTTGAATCTACTACAGCCACTTAAACCACCTAAACACACAGATGTAGACTCATCTCTTTGAGAATATGTTGACAATGAGAAAGATGGAGATGACTCTCCACAGGCTTCTGGCCACGCAACAGATAGGCATGGAAAACCTTCATGAGGGGTCATAGGAAACCTCTCTGTGCAAGGCCTGTCTTCTGGAAGAAAAGGTTAAATGGGGAGTGGCAGCTGGAGAGATGGCTCAATGGTTAAGAGCACTGGCTGCTCTTGCAGAGGACCCAGGTTCAATTCCCAGCACTCACGTGGTGGCTTTCAACCAACTGTAATTTCAGTTCCAGAGGATCTGACTCCCTCTTTACACAGGCACCAGGCACATGTATCACACATGCATACATACATAAAGACAAAATGCCATTACAAAGGAATAAACTAAAAACTTAAAAGTCTAAAGGAGGCTGGGTTTTTACAAAGCAGCCATGGTACTCAGGGAGCTACAAAGGAGAGACCCTGGGAAGCACCCTGTGAATAAAGCAAACCCCAGGGACAGAGACAGACACCGCCCAGATGCCCAAGAAGGCAAGGAGCAACTTTCCCCAAGTACCAGAGCGCCAGAGAGCCACCTGGCGCCTCCTGCAGGACCCAGGCATGCCCGAGGAGCTGGACATACCTTCCAGGGCCTCGTGCAGCCAGGCCACAAGCTCCTTCTGCCGAGAGAGCTCCTCCAGGCAGCGGAGACGGGGCTCAGTGATTTCGTGGAGCAGCTTCTTGGCCTGGATGAACTCTTGGCTGATCTGCTTCAGATTTTGATGACAAAAGTTCTCAAAGGAATCCGCCTGGAAGATGAGGTTTAGCTTGTACTGGTGCTGGTTAGCCAAGCCTAGTCTTCAGGCAGCCACCCCCATCCCCCAGCAAGACAAAGCAAGGTTCGTTTAATCGGGGACAGCAGAACCCCTTGTCCCTCCCCCTCCTGCTGGCCCCATACCTCCCACTGCACAGCAAAGTTTACACAGTCTTTGGAATCTGTTCCTTAACATAGCACTACCAGATCTCTCTCTGTAGATGTATTTTTCTATTTTACTGGTCCAGCAGCAGGACCCAAAGGTGACTATGGTGGTGCACACCTCTTATTTCAGCACTTGAAAGAGGCAAGTGGATCTCTGTGAGTTCAAGGCCAGCCTGCAACAGCAGGGACGCAGAGAAACCCTGTCTCAAAACGGAAACAAAAGCCCTCCCATCTCAGCTCTGCCACTCGCTGCTGCCCAGAGCTTATGCAGTTGCATCTGGGTGGTCTTCCCTCCTCCTGTGATCAGAGCCCTTGTTAAATAACATGGCAAAACGGGCCATGAATTTGAAAGAGGGCAAGGAGAGGTATACAAGAGAGTTTGAAAGGGGAGAAATGAGTAATTATAATCTCAAACGTTGTAAAAAAAATAATAAATAAAATAAAAAAAAAGAACATAGTAATTATACTCTCAAAAATAACGAAGAAGAAAGAATGTGGCCTCTTCCTGAGTTGCTGATCCCCTGATGGAAGGCTGGAATCTCCCCGGCTCAGAGCTTCCAGGGTCACCCATGAAGGAAGCTTTGCTGTCCACCTGCTTTACCGTGCCCCACACCTACCCCACCCCAAGCCGGAAGCCCCTTAGCCCTCTCAAGAACGACTTACGAAGTTTAACAGCGTGCCGAGAACACTGAAGTCACCGGTCACACCCAAAGTGCTTCGGACCTGAAAGATGATCTGGGCAGAGCTGACGGCCTGGTGCAAGCTATGGTATTCTTTGATCTGGCCAACACGCTCTGAGATCCAGTCCTTCTGGTCCTGGGGATCTATAGTACACATGAACTTCAGATCGGCCGTCAGTTCACCATATCTACCTACAAAGTCCCTGAAGACGTCATCAACTTCGGCAAAGGTGATCTCTCCTGACTTCACATCCTCGTAGAGCCTGTGGAACCTCTCGTAGCAGGGGGAGTACAGCAAGTTGCAGGCCAGTGGCAGCAGCAACGTCAGCTCTGTGCCGTCCTGAGCGCTCAGTGACTCTGCCGCCTCTTGCCAGAAGACTTGGAAGATGTGGCAGTCTTTCAGGGAGTCTAGCTTGCTTGCAATGTCTCGGACCTCAGTGCTCAGGCAGTAATGCGTCTTGTAGCGTGAGGAGTTGGGTAGTTTTATCAAGGCTTCATTTAGTTTCTTACTGTTGAGGTCTTGAGAGTGTATTGCTTCAATATCTCCAAAATCCACTGTGGAAACAAGATAGCAGCATTTCATTTTAATTTTCTTGTATTTTATCATGGACACACACTCCTTGATTTCTTTCCCCCCAGTTTTTTTTCTTTCTTTCTTTCTTTCTTTCTTCCTTTCTTTTTCTTTCTTTTTTTTTTTTTTTTTTTTTTGAGACAGGGTTTCTCTGTGTAGTCCTGGCTGTCCTGGAACTCGCTCCATAGACCAGGCTGGCCTCAAACTCACAGAGATCCACCTGCCTCTGCCTCTCAAGTGCTGCAGTTAAAGACGTGCGCCACCACTGCCCAGCATTCCTTCTGTTTCTTAGTGCACAGAGCTGGAGCAGGCATGAATTCGCCCAGACCATGAGCTCCTCCTCAGAAAGGCAGCTCAAGTGTGTCTGCCAAATATAGCATCAGGGCAAGAGGGCAGGGACATATAGGGGAATATACTTAGGAAGAAGCACAGATAACACCAGCGGGGTAAAGGGAGAGCCCAGGGCACCCTCACCCATCTAGTGATGCTGAGGATGAGGTACCCCATCTCGGGAGAATCATTTCCCATTGTGGGAGTGAACAGTTCTAGCCATAAAAGTCAGAGAGAGAGATGCTGGTGGGCATGGTAACGAATATAGATAGAGGTGATGCCAGATTCCTCTGGCAAACACAAGTGAACCCATATGATGTCAGGTGGGTAGGGCGGCCTGTTTATAATTCTAGCCTGGGAAGGCAGGGATGGAGGAATCCCCACCACAAACTGGCTAACAACACTAGACACATCAGCGAGCTCTAGGTTTGATTGAGAGATCCTGTTTCACTGAGTAAGATTTAAAAAAAAAAAAAAAATAGGAGGGTGGTGGTGTCACACCTTTAATCCCAGCACTTGGAAGGCAGAGGCAGGAGGATCTATGTGAGTTTGAGGCCAGCCTGGTTTACAGAGCAAGTTCCAGGACAGGCTCCAAAGCTACACAGAGAGATCCTGTCCCCAAAATAAACAAACAACAACAATAATAAAAAAAATGAATAGACCGAACAATGTCTCAAGATTGCCTCCCAGTATCTGCCCTGAGCCTTGACTTGCCCCCGACACATGCAAAATTTTAAAAAATGTTTCAAAGTCCCCACCAGCTCCGTCCTTCCCCTGCCCTCCACTGAGTGAGTGCCCTCAGCTATTCAACACCACTCCTGGGTGCCTGCCCACCTTGGACAAGGCGTTTCACGCTCCCAAACTGCTTCAGGAGGCTCTCCACGTATCTCTTCTCTTGCTTGAGGAGCCGCAGATCACGCTTTCTCCTGGCCAGCAGGTCCTTCAAATCACAGGCCTTCTCCTGGAGCGGCAGCCGTATTCTATCTGAAAAGCAATTTAACAGCTCGTACGATCTGGATTGTCTTTCCTGTAACTGCTGCCTTGCCGTGCACATGCTCCGTGGTCAGGGCGAGGAGGAGGGACCAGGAAGACTCGTGCTCAGCCAGTCTATAGAGACGGCCGAGCCAGTGCTGGCAGAATGGAATAGAGCAAGCAAGCTCTCACCACCTTCATCCCACTGCTTGCTCATGCTGTCCTTCAGAATAGTAACCCACGGCGTCTCAACTCGCTTACTTCGGACAGTTACGAAGCCTGGGAGCACATCTGGCCCACCAAACGTCAAGGTGACTACACACTCACTCACTTAAGTTCCAGATGTCAACAAACTGACTCCTGTGCTCCAGGATCAGCTCCAGCTGTCCAACCGTGATGGTGCCACTCTCCAGTTCCTCTGCAGCCTTCTGGAACACAGACTCAGCAGTGGCCATCAGTTGCCTGCCTTCCTCCGTGATGTTGTCTAAGATTTTCTCATTGGTTCCTGATCAGAGAGAGAGAGAGCACATAGTTCAGAGCCTGGGTCTCCTGTCCTGACCTCGGTGATTCCCATCACATCTCTGATAGCTCCTCGTGGTACAGCAGCAATGTTTTCAGTGTGACAGCATTTGCCTAGTCCATGGCTTCACGTTCCGCATACCCTGACCATCATGCCCCACTGTAATGTAACATGTGTGAAACTGCATATGCAGAAACTTTAAAAACATTTACTTTTAACCCCCAGAAAAATCTCTCTCCTGCTATCATTAGATATGTAACGAAAGAGAACGTTTAGCCAGGCAGTGGTGGCACACGCCTTTAATCCCAGTGCTCTAGGGGCGGAGGCAAGCTGATCTGTTAGTTTGAGGCCACCCAGGTCCACAGAGAAAGCTCTAGACCAGCCAAGGCTGCATGGTAAGACTCGGCCTCAGAAAAACAACAACAAAACATGAAAACAACTGAGGTGCCCTTCAGCAGATAAGGAAACCATGGTAGCTCCGCACAATGGAAATGCCTATCCCGAGATGGAAATAGATCACAGCTGTTGGCCAGCATGAAGACAGGGAGGGTCTTCAAATACAAATTGAAGCAAGTCAGCCTCTAGGCCCTCACTTGCAGGGTTCCAGCTATGGGATCAACTAGCAAACAAACTGATCCTGAGTGTATTGCCTCGACACCGTGATGCCCCACACAAGCCATTCTACATCTATTAAACCCTAGAGAGCACCTGCGAACCCACAGGTTCACAGTACGCCAACACTGGATAGCTCATCCATGAGGAAGGACGCACGCACACATTCCAGGTGCTGGGGAGCTGTGTGGGAGCTATGTTTTCTTATGAATTTTTCTAGAAAATCTATTCATTGAAAATACACACCTGTGATCCTCTCCAGCTAATAGTAAATGCATATGGCGCCCACATGAACGGCCATGCTTTTGCCTCCCCCTCACATGCCATTAGGGGCTCCTGTCTGGGGTGCCCACTTGACCTGGTGCATGTGACTGTTACAGCCTCGCCTGGGCCTCTGGTTCCAAACCTGACACAGTCCTGGTACAAGATCTAAACACAGCAGCTCACACGTGGCACGTGAGAGAGATTTCAGGGGAAGATGTAACACTTGGGTCTGTGTACGCTGGGAGGGTCAGGTGGGATAATCGGCACTGCTCTCAAAGCAACTGCTCCGAAGGCCACCTGTGTTTGTCTAGGTGTGTGTGTGTGTGTGTGTGTGTGTGTGTGTGTGTGTGTGTGTGTGTGTGTGTGTGTGTGTGTGTGTGTATGGTGTGTGTGTGTGTGTATGGTGTGTGTGTGTGTGTATGGTGTGTGTGTGTGTGTGTATGGTGTGTGTGTGTGTGTGTGTGTGTATGTGTGTGTGTGTGTGTGTGTGTGTATGTGTGTGTGTGTGTGTGTGTGTGTATGTTTGTGTGTGTGTGTGTGTGTGTGTATGGTGTGTGTGTGTGTGTGTATGGTGTGTGTGTGTGTGTATGGTGTGTGTGTGTGTGTGTATGGTGTGTGTGTGTGTGTGTGTGTATGGTGTGTGTGTGTGTGTGTGTATGGTGTGTGTGTGTGTGTGTGTGTGTTTGTCTAGGGTGTGTGTGTGTGTGTGTGTGTGTGTGAGCACGTGCATGTGTTATGTGTGCATACATGCATGCGTAGGTAGTCCATGCATGGAAACCAGGGTCTCCCTCTGAACCTTTAGCCTGGCTTGTAGCTGGGAGCTACAGGTATCCTGTCTCTATCCTCAGCCATTCACCTGCTGGGCCATCTCCCCAGCCCAAGTTTAGTTCTTGATGCTATCTGCAGACCAGAAAGCCAGCCAGCCCTCTACACTCTGCATTTCATATCTCTCATCTGGAGACCAGGGCCTTAGACTGGTCCTGCTAACATGCAGCAGCACGCACAGGATGGCGACTCTAATCTTCATCTGTAGGATGCCCACCCCTGTCCAGGTCCCTCCATCCAGACCATGTCCTGCTTTCTGTCCTGTCCTGCTCCCTCACCATGCTCCCCACAGCCACCTTCACATACCACACAGGCTGAAGAGCTGCTTCATATCTGGCCACGTGAGTAGGTATTTGAAGATCTCGTCCATGTCCTTCCCATGGTGCGTTGGCCAGGACTTGGTTATCACAGCAGAGAGGAGAGTACCAAATTTCTGCAAATCCTGATAGGAGAGCCCCTCGAGAACACTGGTCTGAGACTATAAAGAAAACGAGTGAAGAAATAAACATACCAAAATCTTATTAGTTTAAGATAAGAGAAACGTGAAAACTGGGTGTGTCGGTCCAAAACAGCAACCCTAGCATTTGGGAAGGGTTAGGGTAGGCTAGCCTCAGCTACACAGAAAATACAAGGCCAGCCTGGGCCACCCAAAGCCTTATCTTAAATGTTTTCAAATTGTGTCCTTGAAGGATGGAATGCAGGTGGCGAACGTGCGTGAGTTACGAAAGAGGGTGTAAAGCTTCTGCCTTTGCAGCTCTAGTTCTGTCATAGATGCTTTTGTTTGTGGTGCATAGAGGCGGGTACATGCATAGAGAGGTCTCTGACGGTGGCAGTTGTGGTGGTGGCGGATACGATGTGTGCATACAGGCGTCTCTGGCCTCGAAAGCACACAGTAGGACGGGAAGTCCCACAGCTTACCTTCAGCCTCGTTCTAACTGTAGACAAGCTTACTGCCTTGTGTCTTCGGGGTTGTGTGGTTTTGTGAGGGGGGCTTTAAATCACAAGTCTCTTATAATATAGTTTTTCACTTTAAAGTTATCCTTTTGATAATATTTGAAATATAACCAAAGTAGTTCACAGAGCCTCAAAAAAAAAAAAAAAAAAAACTCCCTGGGTTATGAACTAATGGCTGAGTGCTTGCCAAACACGTGCACGGCCCCAGTTCGGTGTTCAGCACCGCTCAAAAAGGAAAACGTAGAATAGCAATTTTGCTGTTTCAGGCACAGTGGGTAAAGGTGCCTGCTGCCAAACCCAACACCAGTCCAGTCCTTGGGACCCATGAGAGAGAGACGAGTCCCCCAAAAGATGTCCTCTCATCTCCATGCATGTGTGCCACAGCGCCCCCCAGTGCTGGGCTACAGTAAGTTAATAAAAGGAAGAGTAGAAAGCTTAGCATTTCTCCGAGCCCTCTTATCACGCATGTGGCCGGCAGAGGTTTGACACGGTGCTCAGGCAGGTCAGCAGGGACAGCACAATCTCTTCTGCACACACAGAAGCAGGACCTTTTACCTCAGAAGGAAGGGGGCCTCAGCAGAGCTAAAACCACAGAAGCTAGAGGGAGCAGGTCAGTGACTGTGCCTCGCACAAACGCCGGGCTTTTCTCAGACTCTGCACAGGCGGGAATTAACAGAAAACAATGCAAACCAGCTTGGGTGCGCACCGGGGCGTGAGTGAGGCTTAGCCCGTAAGGTGGCGGGGGGCAGGCAAGGGCCGTGTGAGCAGCTATGAGGTTCTCAGCATGTAGCTGTGGATGGCCTGACACTTGCTATGCAAACCGGGCTGGTCTTGAACTCAGAGACCCACCTGCATATGTCACCACACCTGGCCCAGCAGCTATGGTTTTGCATGTCATTTAACAGCCCAGGAAACAGAAAGCCACTACGTCTTGAGTTGGATGAGAACACTGGACCTCACAGTACATGGCTCCCTCTGGGCACCCCGTAGGGTCTCAGAACAAGCAGGCGTCAACAGCCTTTGGCAAACCATATCGGAAAAGCCCTGTGAACCCACACCGGAAAAGCTAGTGACCTGGCAAGCAGAGCTCACGGCTTCTATGACACACTTCTCAAAGGTCCTGGCCACGCTGTCATGGGGTCCGCCATCATTCCACAGACTGCTGCAGAAGACACAGGTCTGCAAGCGAGGCTGCTCCTGCAGACGAGGGAGGGAGGGGGTGTGAGGGCTGCGTGCGCCTCAGCAGGGAAACACCAGGTCTTCCCAGCCCCATGGCTTGTGTTTCTCTGCACACACACTAAAGCATATCCACAAGGACCCCGCTTTCCAAGACACAAGGGAAAATAGTTTCGGTAGCTCGGCAGGGCGGCTCGCGCCTTTAGTTCCAGTACTTGACAGGGCTGCTGGGAGCTTGAAATTGGCCTGGGATACAGAGAGCGACACCCTGTCCCAAATATTCAAAAATTAAAAGCCTTTTGTTCCACTCTACAAAAGAAAAAAGTTTAAAAAAAAAAAAAAACCTGTCAGCATTGGTGCTTGTGAAAGCTGGACAGGGGAATTTTGAAAACTAAGCCATTTTCCTCTTCATCTGCTTAACAGTTCTGGATAAAACATTCATATCACGTAAAGCTGATTTTCCATGGCACCAGCCTCCACTAGATATGTTCATAAAGAACATGTGTGTGTGGTTTTGTGTCCCCCCCACCCCCCACCCCACCCCAGCGCCTTTCGTTGTTATTAACTGGTCAGTGTCCTGCCTGCATGTGTGTCTCCCCACACATGGCTAGGGTCCCCATCATGTCTCTGTTCTTGTAAGGACATCACACAAGAGCCTGGGCATTCTTCTGAGGTCCAGAGACAGTGGCCGAGTCAGAAACACCTGTGCACACTCACGACCCACCGTCATCTCCCGGGAAGAGTGCCCCGCCTCAGGTACCTGCTTGAGTCTGCCTTCCATGTCTCCCAGCAGGGACCTCTTCCAGCCATACTTTTCCGGGAAGTCAATTTCCACCAGCCGTCGCCACGTCTGCAAAATCGAAAGGTGACAACCACGGGGATGACTTGATGCCACGGGGTGGAAAAATAACGCGGACAAGCGGGTGTGGTGTTACAGGTCTGTGGTCCTAGGTACTTGGGAAACTGAGGCAGGAGGGCTGTTCAAGGGGCAGGCTGCTATGGCATTGGGAAGGGCTGAGGGCACCGGGCACCAAGAACAGTGGGGCTCTCAGCTCTTCATGTCACTGGTAAACTGTGCTAGTGGTAAGACCCACGTTGCCCCAAGAAACGCAGGGACACTACCACACTCCCAATTGTGTGATTGTTTGGAAAAGGGTCTGTCTCCCCTACCTAACATTTATCCTGAAAAGTTTCAAACAGACAAGAGATCCCAAAGAACAGGAACACTTTCTTACACTACAGCCCGGCTTTTATTTTTGAACACGGTGGTTCTGTCTCTCTCTACCATTGGGATGAGGTACAGACATCACAGAGTTCCTCAGCACCCCTGGGCGGCCTCTCTTTCCCTGGAGTGTGCTCTCCCACTGGGAACGAGCATGGCAGGGACAGGTGACGTTACGAGCTGTGCCCTGTGCTGTGCCATCTGTCGCCACAGTCAGGAATCACACGTCTCATTTAGTAGTGCTTATGTCCTCTTTTCTAGAAAAGTACCTTTCATTCATTTATAATGCTGACGGCTCTGAAAGACTGTCTCTTGCTTGGTTGACTGGCGATCATTTTAGGGGCTATCTCTTGATTGGGCGTAGGGGCATGCGCCTTTAATCCCAGCACCCAGGAAGCAGAGACAGGAGAATGTCTGTGAGTTCGAGGCAGCCTGATCTACAGGAAAGTTAGGATTCTATTAAAGAGTCCTGTCTCAAGAAAACAAAGTGCCCACCCACCCACCCAAAACAATAAATAAAAAAGAAACAAACAAACAAAAAAAAACCCAAAAGACAAAATCTTTTTACTTCATCTTTTTTGTTTGTTTGTTTTTTGTTTTTTGAGACAGGGTTTCCCTGTGTAGATTTGGAGCCTGTTCTTACACTCTGTAGACCAGGCTGGTCTCGAACTCACAGAGATCCACCTGCCTCTGCCTCCAGAGTGCCGGGGTTAAAGGCGTGTGCCACCACCAACCGGACTTTACTCCATCTTATATAAAAATATATTTCAAATGCAGATTAGCTTGCTCTACTTAGACACTGATGTAGAATTAGCCAATTAAAGAGCCTTCATTCAATGTATCCTTTTTAAAACACAGAGTAACTTTAGCCTTGTGACACCACTTCCCAGCCGGCATGGTTCAACAAAGACCCTTCTGTACAGAAGGGACCCTGCGGCTAGGCTTCAGGCCATGATCACAGCTCTTGGGACAGTGGTGATGGCTCCTAGTCCCTTAGGTCCACACCCATGTGCGCGCCTTTGGAAGCTTCACAGCTCGAAGGAAGTCTTACCGCCATCTCCTCAGGATAGGTAAAGCAGACAGTGGCTGGGCTGGCAAAGAACATGCTGTTTTTAAAAAGTCTGCGCAGCCAGCGTCTTGTGGCACTCAGGACCTCCTGAATGATGTTTGTCACCAAGTCCTCGCCATCTGTGGCAGCCAGCCCCTCTGCGGTACCCTGTGGACACACAAGAAAGGGATTACAGAATCTGTGCGTGCTCACAGCCAACCCTCATGACCTGAGTCTAAGCACCAGGACCCACAGAGTAGGAGAGAGCTGACTCTCACAAGGGGTCCTGATTTCCAGACCTGTGCCCATGGTGCGGTCTCTGCCTCTGTATGTCAGTCAGTCTGTCTGTCTGTCTCTCTCTTACACACACGAACACATACACACACGCACACATATTTATGTGTGTGCATGTATGTAATTTTGAAAAGAAAAAACAAGAGGAATAACATTAAAGTATACATTTAAGCTGGGCAGTGGTGGCACATGCCTTTATCCTGGTACTTGGGGGGCAGAGGCAGGTGGATTTCTATGAGTTCAAGGTCAGCCTGGTCTACAGAGTGTCCAGGACAGCCAGGGATGCACATAGAAGCCATCTCTTGACTATATAATAATAATAATAATAATAATAATAATAATAATAATAATAATAATAATAATAAATATATATATATATATGTGATGGGAGATGTTATTCTGTAAATATGTTTCTCATACTGGTTAATGAATAAAGCACTGTGGCCAATGGGAAAGCAAGATAGGCGGGGCTAGGAGACAAGGAGGAAAGAGGAAGTAGTAAGGAGGGGTCAGCAGGTAGAGCATGGAGAAAGCAAGATGTGGGCCTGTCCGTGCTCGGATAAGATGACCACGTGGAAATACTTAGAATAGTAGAAACGGGTTAATAATTAAGACAGAGCTAGCCCATAAGCAATGATAGTAACTGGCCAACAGGAATGTATCAAATACAGAGTCTCTGCGTGTTATTGGGGCTCACATGGCGGCAGGACCGGGCAGCTGGCGGAGAGGAACAAAGACTGGGACCAGACCACAGGCGGGGAAAACGCGCTGGTAACATATATGTGTGTGTAGGTATGAACGGAGACAAACAGGATGAAGATTTAAAGTGGCAGAAACCAGGGTACGTTTCCCTCCAGTGAGCAGAGGGCGAGGAGCCCAGAGAGCTGGGAGCTGGTGAGGACGCACTGGCTGGGCAGTCTCACAGGAATGGATCTGTCACTTTTTCACATGTAAGGAAAAAGTTCCCACGGGGAAAACCAGGAGTGAGCATGTGTGAGGAGGAGGGGTGGCCCCAGTGTCTTCTGTGAACAGTGGGAAAGGAGGATCCTGCCGTAGCGGGGTCCTGGCCAGTGGACGTCAGAAGGGCTGCCCACCAGCATCCTCTCCCTCCAAACCAAGCCCCAGGACTGTCTCCACCCCAGACCAGAGCATCTCCTTCGCTTTCAAACCACGGAAGCTGCAGGAAGTCCACACCCTCCAATGAGGCTCAGGGACTGTATTGTGTACACAGGCGTGAAATCTCACTTACCCCTGGAGAGTTGGGCTTAAGCACCTTACAGACAAGCTCCGCGGACAGGGCAGGGATCTCGTAGAGTTTTCTGTCAGATGTCAGTTTGCAGACAGTTTCATGGAGGGTCAGACACTCGGTCAAGTAGGTCTGTAACAGGGTCTCCCTGAGTATCCTGTCCACAAAGAGTGGCAGAGAAATCATTGAAAGAGTGGAGACATGTGATGGGGGAAAGAAAAAAAAAAAAGGTTATAAAAAGCACGTCCTCAGTGTGGGGTGGGGTCTGTGCAGGGAATGAGTAGAGATTTGACTGCGTAGCATTCCTGAGGCTCTGAGTTCGATCCTCAGTACTACAGAGGGAATGGGGGGGGGAGGCTGGAGAGAAAGCTGAGCAGCATTGTGGGAAGACCACACTGCTGTGACCCCAGCTCATGCCAGCTCACGGCTAAGGAAAAGGCAGAAAAGGACCTGACCACCAGTGCCCATCTCTCTCCACGTCTGACTTCAGATGCAATGCAAGCTCTGCTTGTATTCCTGATGCCAGTCTGGACTGTGCTCCCTGACACTCTGGCCTGTGCTCCCTGATAGTACGGACTGTGCTCCCACACACACACACACAGTCTGGACTGTGCTCCCTGATAGTACGGACTGTGCTCCCACACACACACACACAGTCTGGACTGTGCTCCCTGATAGTACGGACTGTGCTCCCACACACACACAGTCTGGACTGTGCTCCCTGATAGTACGGACTGTGCTCCCCCCACACACAGTCTGGACTGTGCTCCCTGACACTCTGGCCTGTGCTCCCCCACAGTATAGACTGCGGCCCTGACAGTGAGTCACAACAAACCCTTCTCCAGTAGCTTCCGTCAGGGTCCTGTCACAGCAGTGGGGACGATATGTACTTGTGACTTGTCTAATCTGACTTGATTTGCTCTGAAACTCGGGGCTCAGGTGTAACAGGTACAGTGAAGGGATACACAGGGTGGGTGGGGGCTGGCGCACGCCTTTAATCCCAGCAGAGGCAGGCAGTTCTCTGTGAGTTTGAGGCCAGCCTGGTCTACAGAGCGAGTTCCAGGCCAGCCAGGGCTACACAGGGAAACCCTGTGCCTGGAAAGAGAGGAGCAGGGGTAAAATCTCAGAAGCCGAAGCTGGACAAGGCACTTAGTAGCTTGGGAGACAGAACTGTGAGGATGTGAGGCCAGGCTGCCTTCAGCCTTCCCACTTACGTGTCCTGATACATGTCCACAAGGTGAGCCAGCATCTTAAAGACACCCTGGACGTCCTAAGAGAGTGAAGAGAAGGCCGGTGTGACCACGCCGCGCCTGTGCACACACGGACACTGACTTGGTCCTTCCTCCCTTCAACACAGCTTCTTATCAGTAAATTCACGACACAAAATCACCACTTTCCGTTTCCTGAGCGTGCCCAGGTGTGCATGTGAGTGTCAGGAGCTGCCCACCTCCCTTTGAGACAGTGTCCCTCATTGGCTTGGAGATCACCAGTTAAGTTAGCCGTGAAGTAAGCAAGGGCCCGCCCATCTGCTCTGCCACACTGAGGACTTCAGTGCAGGGCGCAGGGCCTGCCTTGTACAGCAAGCGCCTTACCAAATGAATGTCTTCCCGGTCCAACATACACAGACCTCTGTCTCTACAAAAGGGGTGCACAACAGCCCCACTGAAGCAAGCTCACGCCCACACAGCTACTCAGAACAATTCAAAGAGAACTTAACAAGCTATTGATTTCCCAAGTTCTGTTTGCTGAAATAGAGTAAACTCAGGCAAGTCAACCTTTGCCTGCAGGAAATGCCACCATTTCTCTCAAATGTTTTAGATAAATCTTTCCCTCCTTCCCAAACCCCTTCATTGCTTGTGGAGCTGAGGGTGGGCCTCGGGCTCTCACTCATGAGGAGAGCACTCTACCGCTGGGCATTCCCAGCGCTGTCACAGCTAACACTTGCGGGCCAGCTGCCCACAACACACCTCCGTGTTTTGGAAGGAGATCTTCCCCAGCCCCCGGAGCCGGTACGAAATCCCTTGCAAACAATCCAGGACTCGAGCAGGCTCATGACTCAAGTATTCCATGGCGTTTTTCAAGTAGGAAGTCAGGTTTTCCAGAGGGACCACACTGAACCAGGAGCGGAACAGAGACTCATCCAATTGCAGCAGGGTCATCCTAGGCTGCATGAACTTGAGGACACTGTACCTGAGAAGAGAGAAGGAAGCAGTCAGAACTGACATGGAGGAAGACAGCCAGGAGGGGTTGCAGTCTATTGTAAGAATTGCAAAGCCTCATGGGAAGCGTTGGTCAGGGATGGGATGAAAGCAAGGGCAGGGATTCCGGGATAGGCTGGCTACTGGTCTATTCCCTACAGACCACAAAGGGCTCTCTGTATCAGTGGTAGAACTGGGCAGCCTAAGTGCAGCTATTCAACTCACTTAGTGCATACTTTGTCCCGAAAATTCGCAAAAGAGATTCCTTCGAGACCTGCCCAGGTGTCCTCGGGCATGCTCTTCGAGTCCTTCCTGGGTGGGGACAGCTGCATGCAGCAGTGCAGGACAGGTAAAGTGCCCAGCCAGTGTTCGATGCCATCAGCTATGCACCTGTGGTACAGGTCTGTCAAGTACGCACGCCATCTAGAAGGGGATGGAGGTGTCAGTGAGGGGAAACGGCCCAGTGATCCACAGTCACTCTCTGCAGAGCGTCGGGAGCAATGCGTGTGCACGGCTGGACACGGTCCACACCAGCAGATGGATCATACGAAAGACAGGGTATCCCGGCCCACCCTACCCCAACCTCACACATCCCACAGCAGATCCCCGCTAGGGTCATTCATCTCTGTCTATACTACACAGCTGAGGAACACCTTCTACAAAAGCACATCAACACTTGGGTGTCTAAAACGTGAAGCCAAAGGGCTGGTAACCAATAAAGCTGCTCAGGAGTCGGAATCTCACCAGCCACAAACCACGCTGAAAAGCCCAAGGCAGGGCCACTAGGCTCAAAGAGGTCACCTCCAAACTTGCTGCGACCCAGCAGCGGTAAGACACTTTCTAGTTTAAGTGGCACAGGCAGAGGCGGAGGAAACACGTCCCTGGGGATTCCAGACACCAAGACATATGTGTGGGAGCACTCGAAGCTTTTCTTATACTGTGTGTATTCCTTCGTTCCAACGTGTCCCGTTTGGCTTCAAATTCATGAGCACCACCACCACCACCCACAGCTCCAAGGCTCACACCACAAACCCCGCGCTCAGCAAGCTGAGGGCATAAATCTCATGAGTCTGGGCTGCTTGGGTTACACAGTAAAACTATCACACACACACACACACACACACACACACACGAAATGGTAATGATAAGGGTACTGGAGAGATGGTCCGGAAGAAGGCCCGGGTTCAGTTTCCAGAATCCACGTGTTGGCTCAAACCCTCTGTGACCCCAGCTGCAGGAGATCCTACCCCTCCGGGCTCCATAGGCAACCAGGAATGCACACGGGACAGACACACACGCGTGTGAACACACCCGCACACATAAGTAAAGCAGGAAACAGAGAAAAGTAAGCAGGAAATACTTCTGAGGTTTGTTGAGGATGGGGCTCAGGTCGCTGTGCAGGGCTTCCGGCGAGCCGGCACTCGGCGTGAGGAGGCAGCACAGCGAGACCAGGTCGTTTTTAGAGACAACAAAGTCGGTGGCTTCCATTATGAAAAGGACGGTCAGGCCCAGCTGGAGTCTGCTCCTCACGGGGCAGTCAGCAGGCAGGGAGTCCCCACTCTTCTCTTGCAGGCAGAGCCGCATCTGGTCTCTCACGTGCTCCCACAGGTTCATCCTCACCTGGTCCCAGGAGAGAAAGGTGTGTGAGCTCTGCAGGGGACGCTCACAGGCGACCCAGGAACCCGAGCCTCAGCCCTGCAGGGTGGGGGCACAGGAGGCGGTTCTCCAGGGGCAGCCACACTACAGCGTAGGGAATAACGAGGATCCCAGCCCTTCCGGGAGAGCTCACGACCATCGCTGAGGGAGGGGAACCCCTTCAGGAGGGTGGCGTGAGGGCCTCCTTCGCTGCTCACTCCAGGGGTCACGGAGGCCTAGTTGGTCAAGGGACACTGCCTGTCTGCTCCCGAGCGGGGACTGGGTACCTCTTTCTCTTCATATTGCAAACTGGACCATGTCCTGGTCTGGCCATCATGGACCTTAGGCTCGCGGACCACAGAATAAAGCTGCTTGAACTGGGTCATGAAACTCTGCAGGTTGATGGCGCTCCAGGGCTGGAGGATGCTGAAGACTCGGTCCAGCATGACCACAGCGGCATGCTTCTTCCCCTTCACCAGGTCCTTCCTCGTGCCATCAGTGATAGTGTTTAGAACTTTCTGGAACTTCCCAGGAGGCTTCATGCAGATTATGTCATCATACTGATGCCAGTCTGAGGGGACAAAAGAACGTCACATGGGTGAGCTCCAAACACCCGAGGCCTGACCTCTCCTACAAGGCAGAGATGTAGGAGGAGCAGCCGGAGGCAGGGAGAGGAATATGCAGGTATTCAGCCCACTCCATCAGCCAGCACGGAGTGTGCCTGTACAGCCCAAAGTCAGTAATCAGCAGCCTGGGCTGGGAGAGGGCCTTGAGCTGAGCATGGCTAAAGGCCCGGGCTGCTATGCAGATCACTGTCAGAATGCCATTAGCATGTCTAAAGCCCTGGGTTAGGGTTAGAGCACACCTGTAATCCCAGTAACTGATGGGTGTAGCAGAGGCAGGAGGATCAGAAAAGTAGGGTGACCTTAGCCTCAGCTAAGTGAATGACTCAGCAGTTAAGGACACTTACTGGCTGCTCTAGTAGCAGGCTCTGAGGCTGTGCATCAGCTCCCAGCACCCACATGGTGGCTCACAACAGACTGTAAATGCAGTTCTAGGGTGTCTGATACCCTCTTCCGGCTCCAGGCACATGTATGGAGCACATAAGCGGACATGTGGACCCACACCCAAGACTTCCTTTCTCAGAGGCCCTGGTGAAACACCAAAGGGAAGTTCACTTCTGTGTCCCTGTGCAGAGGGGAACTTGTCGAAGCCGGTCAAGGCTGGTGCCACCTCCTCGAAAGAGCCAAGGTTGAGTTCCTGGGGACCTGACTGACTCTGCCCCCTGGGCTGTGGTTATCAATCCTCAGGCAGCTGTATCTGATGGATACTGTGTTCTCTCTGCCAACATGGTCTGATTTAGCTCTGGTGAACAATTTCCCCCTACAAATGATATATAGGTCCTCACACACACATAAAATAAAAAGTGTGTCTTAAATTTTTTTTTAATTTAAAAAAATTTTTTACTTAAATTAAAAAAATTTTTTATTAAAAAATTTTATTTAAAAAAAATTGGGGGGGATTATTTTCAAGACAGGGCTTCTCTGTGTAACAACAGTCCTGGCTGTCCTGGAACTTGCTTTGTAGACCACGCTGGCCTGGAGGTCACTGAGATCCACCTGCCTCTGCCTCTCAAACACTGGAATTAAACATGTGTACCACCACTGTGATGGGAGATGTCATTCTTTAAATATGTTTCTCTTATTGGTTAATGAATAAAGCCCTGTGACCAATAGGAAAGCAAGATAGGCGGGGCTAGGAGACAAGGAGGAAAGAGGAAGTAGGAAGGAGGAGTCAACATGGAGAGCCCGGAGAGGTAGCACGCCAGCCTCTAGCCGGTAAGATGAGCCATGTGGAAATACTTAGAATAGTAGAAATGGGTTAATCATTAAGACAGAGCTAGCCCGTAAGCAATGATAGTAACAGGCCAACAGCATTGTATCAAAAAGCGTCTCTGTGTGTTACTGGGGGTTGGCATGGTGGCAGGACCAGACCGGCGGTGGGAAAAAACCTACCCATAACATAATGGTGTCAAAAGTGGGATTGAGAACTTTCACTTAAAACTTAACAAGACTTTAAAAAATAGTTTTTACAAACAAAGAACAGAGACTAGCAAGACTTCTTGGTAACAGCATTTTCTGTGTTGGACTCTGTTTTGCTAGAGACTCCTTTTCTGCGCGGCTCCTGACTCAGCATAAGCGGCAAAAAAAGCATTGCTTTTAAAGAGCTCTGCTAACAAGTCATTGGTGTGTACGAGAGCTGGCATTGGCAGTGACCATATCTCCAAGCCGGCAGCATGCTTTTGGATGCAGCGCAGACCAAGGTGGTGAACACAGCTCTCACTGCTGGCGGTAAAATAGTGGCCGCCATTGCTAAAAAAAACTGGTTTTCATTTTAGCAATGTTGTTTAGCAGATAAAAGACTCGTGGCCAGAAAAAGATAAAGATTTACAGTAAAGACAGATCCACATTAAGAAAAACCACTGAAGGTTTACAGTGTATTTTAAAATATACGTAGGCTTGGGAGAGAAAGAGAAACAGGATACAAAGGTTTAAAAAAGAAAAAAGGAAGAATAGTAACTGTGTGGTGGCACACGCCTTTAATTCCAGTACTCAGGAGACAGAGGCAGGCAGATCTCTGTGATTTCAAAGTAAACCTGGTATGCAGAGTGAATTCCAGGACAGATAAAAGTTACACAGAGAAACCCTGTCTCAAAATATGTAAAAATAGAAGTAAAAGAAATAGAGTAATAAAAAAGCCACATAAATATGGAGAGAATCTGCATACCATACAGTATTATATTGTCTTTGTATGGTTTGACTGCTGAGAAAATAACAACAACTGTTAAAAGAAATGATGCTGGATTAATTCAATTTATATATTTTAAAAATGCTTTGACTTCAAAATTTAAGTCCAAGGGCAAGTTACTGGGGAAAAGGATTTCTATTTTTGTTTCCACAGAAAATAAAAAGCTGTGGATTCCTTCCAGACTAACATGGTTTGATCAAGCCAGACCCCCTGAAACAGAGTCCCTGGTGATCCAACATTCAAAACAGCTGGGACAAGGCAGCCTTGCAGACTACAGCCAAGATTTCCGTGTCTTCTTAGGATCCCCATGACAGCGCCCCCTACCAGCAGGAAGCAGTTTGGAAAGAACGACACCCAAATTCCCAAATACTGTTTATAAATGTTTGTTTTCATTTAAATGGGGTTGGTTATAAACGGTTAATGATCACAACCAATTCTTTTAAAGGTAAAAAGGGGATTATGGTATAGATATGAATACTTTGTTTTGGAATGGATTTTCATTTATTGATACAAATTTAAGGTCAATTCTGTGATATGTATTTTTCTCCTCTTGCTTAGGTATTGTGTTTATATAGCTCATTGAAAAATGTAATGTATAGTTTAACACAGATTATAGAGTTACCTATAATAGTCAAAACTTGGAGTAAAGTTAATTAGGATTTCTAGATATGCAGAGATGTATTTGAGATGAATAAGCCTTCTTCAAACCTTTCAAAGACCTACAGAATATGGCATTTAAAATGGTTTAGGGATTTTGTTGATAGTGAGACATAACTGCTCCTCTCCTGGCAATCAGAAAGGAAGATGGACATTGAAGAAACTCATTATGGAATTTGCTTCCAATATGGTAATACTACCCATGTGGGCAAGAAACTGCTCTTGTCTGGACTGTTTGACTTTATGCTGTATAAACTGGACATGCAGGGCCCACAGAAAAGTGACTGCTGATATAAGATGGACAGTGCTACAGGGTTCCTGCTTCATGGAAGAGTCTTCCAGACAGTCTACAAGACACAGAGAAAAGTGACTGACAAACTGTCAATACAGATGGACAGTTTAAAGTTTCCTGCTTTGCTGAGGAGTCTGCCAGATACACTATGGCCTATGGGCTGAAGACGAAACATTACAGAAGAACTTCGGGTGACTGACCAGGCAATGTGTTGTCTCTGTCATTTCTAGAGTTTATATATTATCCTTCTGTGGTCTTTAAAGGAGTTGAAGACAGATAGTTATGGTTATAGTTTTCCTTAGTTAGGATTAAAGATAAGTTACATATAGGACTTTAGACTCACAAAAATAGGATAGATGATAGAATATTTTCTTAAATCTTACAAAATGTTAATGGACTAAATATTGTTAACTATGGTTCTTATTTGACAACAGTTGTGTGATATATTTTGCTATGCTAAGGCTAAAACCCTTCTTTTTATTTTAGACAGAAAAGAGGAGATGATGGGAGATGTTATTCTGTATATATGTTTCTCATACTGGTTAATGAATAAAGCCCTGTTGGCCAATAGGAAAGCAAGATAGGTGGGGCTAGGACACTAGGAGGAGGAAAGAGAAAGTAGTAAGGAGGAGTCAACATGGAGAGCCCAGAGAGGTAGCACGCCAGCCACTCTGGCCGGTAAGATGAGCCAAGTGGAAATACTTAGATTAGTAGAAATGGGTTAATCATTAAGACAGAGCTAGCAGATAAGAAATGATAGTAACTGGCCAACAGGATTATATCAAATACAGCATCTCTGCGTGTTATTGGGGGCTGGCGTGGAGGCCAGACTGGGGGGGGGGGAACCAACACACAACACGTGCTCGTAACATAATGGTGTCTGAAGTGGGCTGGCAGAAAACATACTAGCTTAAATTAAAAATTGAAGGTCACTTTAGGCAACACAGTTAAATCCTGTCTTTAAAAAGTGATGAGATTGGGCTGGAGAGATGGCTCAGCAGTTAAGAGCACTGGCTGCTCTTCCAAAGGACCTGGGTTCAATTTCCAGCTGTCGTTGTCTGTAGTTCCAGTTCCGGGGGGTCCAACACCCTCACACAAACACACATGTGCAAGCAAAATATTCATGTACATAAAATACAAGAGATAGTGGAGTTGATAAAGCTCCCTGCTGCCTCCACACCTGATAAGGTATCCTCTGACGTGCAAGCACGCCATGGCATGTGCACACGCGCGCGCGCACACACACGCAAACACACACGCAAATACACGTGCGAACACGCAAACACATGTGCACACGCGTGCGCACACACACGCAAACACACACACAGAGACACACGTGCACACACACACGCAAACACACATATGCAAACACACACGCGCACACACGCAAACACATGCGCACGCACACAGACACACGCACACACACAGACACACGCGCACGCACACATGCAAACACACACGCAAACACACACGCAAACACACATGCAAACACACGCGCACACACACAAACACACATACCACACATACAAACAAATGCAATTAAACACTTTGAAAGTTACGTCGATGCTGAGACCCTTGGTTCCATCCTCAGCACTGGGAAACAGAATCCACACTGAGCAAAGTCACCAGGACTGAAGGGTCCGTTGCAGGACTCTGGCCTCTGACAGGGGACAGGAGGCCAATGTGGCACACGCCTGAGCAGTTCCTCAACAGTTTTGTGACCCGTGAAAGGAGGACACAGGGCTGTAAACCCAGGCTGACTGGGCCAGCAAGCAGCAGAGCACAGGAGGACCAGGGAACCCTTCCAAAAGCCCCAGCCAAACACACGGAAGGGACATCAGCAGTGTACGTGAGTGGAGACATACGGCGAACATGGAAAAGGCTCTTGCCCCTTCTCTTAAATGTCATTGTCGCAGCCAGACCACTGCCCCACACTCGGGCACCCTCCATCCCAGCCAGCCCTGGATGGAAGACTCCCCTGGTTCCCTCACACAGGGCAGAGCTAAGCCCAACTCACTTCCAAAGGCAGCGTTCCTCAATGTCAAGGCTAAGCAGGGCCGGTGCCTAGCAGAGGGCCAGGGGGCTGAGCGGACCGCTCGGGCACCTCAGTGGCTTACCTCCAGTGTCTAAGAGTGCAGATCCCACCAACAGGCTGCGGTTCACGTGCTCGCCTTTCTTCTGTGGCTGCTCGTAGATAAATTCGTACTCTACAGTATCCTTGCCACTGTCGCTACGGTGAATGACATACTTATAAGGGATGGGCTTGTCCAGGCTCTGCCTGGGAATGACCATGCTGCCCTCGACGAGAGCGCCAAGCTCATGAAGGTCTCTGTGGAGGAACATAATGTGCCATTTAGCAGAGGACACATGTGACGCCCACACCCAAGGCTACACAGTGCTTTTACAACAGGTCATGGTTTCTAGCCAGGACCCGGGAGGAAAGAGCCACAGTAAGATGCAGAAGAAATGCACGCTGGAGACATGCGGAAACATTCATTTTCAGGCTCTGCAGCCATAGGACACGCCTTTAATCCCAGCATTCATGAGGCAGAGGCAGGCTGATCTATCTGTGAGTTTGAGCCCAGCTTGATCTACAGAGCGAGTCACAGGACAGCCAGGGCTACACAGAGAAACCCAGTCTCAAAAAACAAAACAAAACAAAACAAACGGGCTGGAGAGGTGGTTCAGAGGTTAAGAGCACTGGCTGCTCTTCCGGAGGTCCTGAGTTCAATTCCCAGCACCCACATGGTGGCTCACAGCCATCTGTAAGAAGGTGCCCTCTTCTGACCTGCATATAAACGTGCAGAAAGAACATGGCATACATAATAAACAAATCTAAACAACAACAACAACAACAAAGCCCACTCATTTCCCACCTATCATGGTAGTACATGCCTCTCAGGTGCATGAGGCAGGAGAATTACTATGAATTCCAAGCCAGCAAAGTAAGAATCTGTTTCAAACAAACAAAGCAAAGGAAGAAAAGTAAAGAAGGCTAGAGTGTGCCCAGCTGCTTTAGTCACGCGACTAAAGACAAGCCCTCTCAGTGCACTCACTTGGCATAATTCATCTCACAAGCGTCGTTCATCCAGCCTTTCTTCCCGAGGCCCTCTCCTCCTCTGACACACACCCTGTGGTTGTCTGGGTTGAATGAGAAGTCACGGGAGACGATGGCGTGGAAGTACACGGTGACGCCATCCTCTGGGCTCAGTGTTCTGGGAAGAGTGAGGAGGAAGCACTAGCTGCAGGGTATCTGCACACACGCAGGGAGAAGCACACACGCGTGCGCACACCATCTTTATTTCCCTGATGTATGCTGACACCCCTAAGTGCCAAGCACTAGGCATTCAGATTCGGACACAGTGCCCCCAGCAGGCTGCTGCTTCTCCCCAGCTAGTTAGGGGACACCCAGCTCCAACATGCTAGTGATAGATAGTGTGTATGTGGTGGGGTGGAGGGTGGGTTAGGAGTCTAGACAGGGATGGCTTCATCCAGAAGAACACCTTAGGATCACATTGGCTGAGGTACTCAGGGACCAACAGAAAAGGGATTTGGGACAGGTGTCCCAGGTGGGCCACCCAGAGCTGTCTTCCCGAAGACGGACCCGCCAAAGGCACGGAAAACAGATGAGGCTGGACATGACCTGGAGCCACACGACTCCGGCAGAGCCGTGACACAGGCTCACTGCAAGGGGCTCTGATGGGAGATGTTATTCTGTAAATATGTTTCTCATACTGGTTAATAAATAAAGCCTGTGGCCAATAGGAAACAAGATAGGTGGGCTAGGAGATCAGGAGGAGGAAAGAGGAAGTAGAAGGAGGAGTCAAGATGGAGACCTCGGAGAAAGAAGACGTCAGCCGAGGCTCCCGGATAAGATGAGCCACGTGGAAATACTTAGATAAGTAGAATTGGGTTAATAATTAAAACAGAGCTAGCCCATAAACAATAATGGTAACTGGCCAACAGAATTGTATCAAATACAGAGTCTCTGAGTGTTATTTGGGGCTCACGTGGCAGCGGGACCGTGGCAGCAGGACCGGGAGGCCAGTGGGTAGGAAAAACCTGCCGTAACAGGCCTCGCTGCAAGGGGCCATGTCCCACCTCACTGTGTCCTCTGGTACAGTGGCCTTCTGGTTCCTCTCCTCCTTTTTGTTTTTTAAAGCTGCTGTACAATTTTTGTTCTCTTCTGGTTTCTTCTGGTCTTTCTGCTGGGTGTTCCTCCCGGAGTCAGCCAACCTGCCTTTTGCATCAGCTTCCTGGAAGAAGCAATTAAGCGGCAGTGCTTGAGAAAAGGCATGTCTCCCAGCAGCCAGGGCCAAGGCTGTCCTTGCTCAGAACCGGTCAGGGTCTTCTGGTTGGCCCCTCTTCATCCTGCCCGCGGCCTCTCTACCCCTCACCAGCAGCTTCTGCGTTCTCTCTATCCTACCATGCTCCGCCTTGGGGCCTCGGCACATGCCATTTCCTGGCACTCCTGGTTTCTGTCCCCACAGCACCTCCTCAGGTCTCACCCAGCCACCCAAGAGGAGGCATCCACCTCCTCTCGCGACCCCTCCAGGACCCTTCACGCGTTTCCTGGCGGACTTCTTCCTTCCTGCCTCCCTCTAGCACGGGGGCTCATCAAGAGATGTGGGCTTCGGAAGAAACCACTAGGACAAGCAAAAGGGAGCCCTGCATACTGGACACCCCCGGCAAGTCAAGCCTCGACCTGGTGTTGATGCTTGGAGGGAGCACGACCCACAGGGGGTGGCTTCTGCTTCTGAACATTGTCTGTTATTTCTTTCCCATCCTTCTTCTCTGGATTGGCTGCCTTGGCTGGAGCATCCGTTGGCTGGAAGAAACAGATCACCCAAACCCAGGGTCATATGACAAAGCTTGACTCTACAGCTTCAGTCAGTACCAGCGACAAGGAGAATAATTAAGAGGGACGAGACATGCCCACCCCCACGCTCACCTGTGAGGCAGCCAGCTCTGCAGTCAGGGGAGGCTCTTCTTTATGTTCAGACTTCTCCCCCTTAGATGCAGGGGCCTCACCGGGGCCTTTGCAGGCAGAACGGGCTGGGCCAGGGTCCCCCTCTTGGGGCAGGTCCACTGAGGGCTGCAGAGGGATGCTGCCGCCTTGGGCATGCACGGAGCCATCTTCCTCCATTGACACACTCACTTCGCCCAGTGTCTGGCAAGGCTGGCTGCCCACACCACCCTGCTGGGCTCGGTCCTGGGGCAAGGCTGAGTCCTGGGATCCAAGGCTTGAAGGGATATCCAGACTCTGGGGGCCGGAAGAAGTGGGAGGCAAGGACTCGGCCTCTGAGGAAGAGGTGGCGATCTGGCTGCTCCTCCTCCTCCTCTTCTTCTCCTTTTTACTCTAAACAGAGAGGTGTTTGTTCATTCCTTAGACTCCATACCCCAGTACCTCCCTCCAGGCTCGTTCCTGCCCACATCCTCAAGCAAGTGGAGCTGGCTGTCCAAGCCACGCCTCAGACCCATCACACCTACAGCTTCTCGCTGTGTGCCAGAGGCGAGCCTCCTCATGGGTGCTGGGAATCAAACCCAGGTCCTTTGCGAGAACACGCGCTCTTAACCACTGGGCAGACTTCTTTAGCTTGGGCAGAATGTTGTAACTGAAGGGAGAGGGAGGGTGGTGGAGCAAGTGACAGGCAGGGCCACACACTTCCTTCTGCCAGAGCCTGAGCCCTTTGAACATGAGCAGCATACACAGGCTTCCCGGGCGTGACACCTCAGCATGGCCCAGCACAGAAGGGCAGTGAGTTAAAGGACGAGCGAGAGTGAGAAGCAGTTACTCCCTTCCTGGCTAACTGAGTGACCGGACAGGCTTCCCGCCTCGGGAACTTGGCCAAAGCCTGAGGAGCTGGTTGTCAGGACCCCAGGTCCCGGATGTGATGTCCTGTGAAGGTGTCGGAGACCCTGTATCAAGTGCCTGGAACCCTAGCGGTATGTGACGAGACCCAAACACAGACCAACAGCTGTGGCGGCTGGACATTGAGCTGCATTAGCTGGGGAAAAGGAAAAGAAAATCCCGGGGTGCAGCTGCATCTGGGGTGAGTCCTCCCCAGAACCCCAAGTGAGCCTGCAGACAGGCACCTCGGGCACTTTAAAGAGTGAGTTCTTGGCCTGAAACCCCGCATCCATGATTCTGTGTTAAAAGACAGAAAGTTGACTCTGATGGAGCTCAGCCAATGGGGTATTTGTTTAGCATGCACAAGGCCTGGGGTAACCTGGGTACAGTGGGGTGTGCCTACGACCCCAGCAGTTACAACGCAGGAGGGCCAGAGGTTCAAAGTCGGACGCAGTCAGACTACACGGTGAGCTGAGGGGGAGGAGGCAGGTGAGAACCGCTATGCTTTGGGCCTGCTCCACCCTTGATGCCTGTCCCGAGCCCACGCCTCTTACCTACTTGCCTAGACCCCTCCGTGACTGAAGCACACCCTCCCTGCTGGGATCCTGCTGGCCCCAGACGCTGTTAGGACCATTTGTGGAGATGCACTCAACCCCAGATCTCCCATTTCAAGGTGGGCTCTGGTACGTGGGAAGACTACAGGTCGGGCTGGGCAGCGGTGGTACAGCCTTTATCCCCAGCACTCGGGAAGCAGAGGCAGGTGGGTCTCTGAGTTCAAGGCCAGCCTGGTTTACAGTGCAAATTCCAGGACAGGCTCCAAAGATACACAGAGAAATCCTGTCTCAAAAAGCAAAACAAAAGACTATACAGGTGGGGCTGGAGAGATGGCTCAGCGTTTAGTAGCACCAGCTGCTCTTCCCGAGGACCAAGTTTTTCTTTCCATTCCCAGCCCCCACACGGTGGCAAACAACTGTCTATAACTCTAGTCCCAGGGGATCTGAGCCCCCCTCATACAGATGCTCTTGCAGCAAACGCCGATGCACATAAAATAATACGGATAAATCAGAAGATGATGACAAAGGAGAGGAATGTGAGCTGATTAGGGTCTTTGAGCCTTGCTAGAATAGAACTTAGCTTCTGGGTGAGCAGTGAGGCCAGGCTTGCCTTTGAGTGCGAGGCCCTGGAGGCTAGCCTGAGACACAGGACCTCGCTCCTGCTTCTTTTTCCACTCAGCCCCGAAGCCCCTTCTCAGCTCTGGCCTTTCCCCAGCCATCCCTTTGAGCAAGCTGACACCACCTCAGCCTCGTTCTGGGCTGGGCTCCTGGCCGAGCCATAGGTGCACACCTGATCAGCCTTTCAAAGGTTGCTCTCCTCACCTGTAAAGGTCCTGAGAGATGAACCCTGGCACTGAAATGGCTACAAGAGGGATAACTGCCACCTAGTGGCGTCCCTAAGACAAACACTAGCCCAGAGGGAAAACTGCCACCTAGTGGTGTCCCTAAGACAAACACTAGCCCAGAGGCACAGATGGGCCAGGTACGGGAGGGAAGGGGACACAGGGAGCAGTGGATAGGCCTCCTGGCCACAGAGCTTCCGGCAGGCACCACTGACAACCTCCATATGGTGAGAGACCCAGCGAGTGAGACCCGGAGAAGACACCATGTTGTCCCCGTCCAGTTCATGCCTCAAATCTGAGTGAGGACACAGTGGCAGCTGGGCTGGGTTTAGGGGACCTGAGTTCCTACTCAGCTCATGACAAGCCAGCCAGGTCTTCCCACTCGTTAGGTGGAGACAGATGTTCGTCCATATGCCCTAGGGTCAACATGAAGGGGAACAGACAGAACAAAGCAGGTCTAGAGTGGTCGAGGGCACAAGCAAGGCGGCATCAAGGCGGCATCACGTGGCTATGACCAATTATCAATGGAGAGGTCTTGGAGGATCTCTGCAAGCACTACAGGAAATGGTGTGTCCATTGTTCCTTCTCCTGCTCCGTGCTCCCACACCTGCCTCCATGCTCCCACACGTGTCTGTGCTCCCACACCTACCTCCGTGCTCCCACACCTGCCTCCGTGCTCCCACACGTGTGTCTGTGCTCCCACACCTGCCTCCGTGCTCCCACACCTGCCTCTGTGCTCCCACACGTGTGTCTGTGCTCCCACACCTGCCTCCGTGCTGCCACACCTGCCTCCGTGCTCCCACACCTACCTCCATGCTCCCACACCTGCCTCCGTGCTCCCACACCTGCCTCCGTGCTCCCACACCTGCCTCCGTGCTCCCACACCTGCCTCCGTGCTCCCACACCTGCCTCCGTGCTCCCACACCTACCTCCGTGCTCCCACACCTGCCTCCGTGCTCCCACACCTGCCTCCGTGCTCCCACACCTGCCTCCGTGCTCCCACACCTGCCTCCGTGCTCCCACACCTGCCTCCGTGCTCCCACACGTGTATCTGTGCTCCCACACCTGCCTCCGTGCTCCCACACGTGTCTGTGCTCCCACACCTGCCTCCGTGCTCCCACACCTGCCTCCGTGCTCCCACACGTGTGTCTGTGCTCCCACACCTGCCTCCGTGCTCCCACACCTGCCTCCGTGCTCCCACACCTGCCTCCGTGCTCCCACACCTGCCTCCGTGCTCCCACACCTGCCTCCGTGCTCCCACACCTGCCTCCGTGCTCCCACACCTGCCTCCGTGCTCCCACACCTGCCTCCGTGCTCCCACACCTGCCTCCGTGCTCCCACACCTGCCTCCGTGCTCCCACACCTGCCTCCGTGCTCCCACACCTGCCTCCGTGCTCCCACACCTGCCTCCGTGCTCCCACACCTGCCTGTCTCCCTGCTCCCAGCCGTGCCGTGTTCTGCTCTCACTTAGGACTGAGCACATGTGGGTTATGAACACCGGTTTCTATCCACCAATCCCAATCACAGCTCATGAGACACATCCTCTCGTCCCCCTGAACAGTGCATGGCAGGCAGGCTGCTGTGGAAGCCATGTCATGGGACGGGTCCAGAGTGGCTAAACACAAATTATGGGGGACTACGAGGCATCAAACACCAGGAGTCAGAGCAGAGAGAGCCAGACAGGGACCCTTCGCCTCAGCGCCTCGACCGGGTCTCGCCTCAGGATTTACCAGTGACGTGGGAAACAAAGTCCCTGCAACCAGTTCCAGCTGGCTACTCAGTGGTTTGCAACCAAGAGGTTTCCAATGGTTCAAACGCTCAAACCTCACATTGCGATGTTCCCTCACCTAAGTCCCTGTTTGGCCAAGGACTCAAATGTGAAACGCATGGTGCAGGAAGGACCTCATAGCACCGGGCCCCTGACCCTCAGACACCTTGGGTTAGAATGGCCTCCTCCCAATTCCAAGCTGAGCCCCTGGCTGGTCGCCCGCCTCAGTAACAGTAGTCACGGCCAGGTGCGGCTCAGCTCAGCAGCCTTCCTCAGCTATCTGAGCCACGAGGCTGGGGACAAAGGGAGGCAAGTGTGTGTTCTCAAGCTACCTGCTCGGCATCCACGACCTCAGACCCGGCTGTCTCCTTCTTCTTCCTCTTGTTGGGAGGGCACTGAGCACCTTCTGGGCCACCAGCCGTGTCCTCTGAAGCATCTACAAAAACCTCTGGGTCCACTTCCTGTTGAGACACGACCCCTTCTCACAGGGGGGGTTCCCCACCTCTCTGCTCCTGCAAGATCCTCAGGAGCCTCCATTTCAGTCAAGGCCTAGGAGGGCCGCGCCTTACAAGAAACAAGCCAGCTCTCCGGCACCTTTGACCGTTTAGAGCCAATGACAGAAGGTGCGGGGAAGCTAAGGAAGGGCGCTGGGGTGTTCAGAACAAGTCTGGGGCAGCGCTCCAGCGTCCAGTGCAAGGAAGCTCGCGGCCTGGCCCCAATGCTTCGTCTGCTTCGCATGGGATACTTCAGGGATACTAGATGGCCAGGTCACCCGGCCTCCAGAGTCTGACCTCTCAGCAGACACAAAGACCCCATGCCTCCCTCCCAGTCAGCCTGGAAGCAAGCGCTAACGGGTTCTTCTACACAGCGCACCTGGCACCTGGCACTTGCTCTTCCTGCAAGACACACAGACCCACTTAGCCCCAGAGGAAGCAAAAGCTCCTGTTAGTGCCTGTTAGTTAGCATGGGGAAGCCACCGCAGAGGAGTCACACAGGAAGCAGGTCCCTGAAAGGCTTCTGCACATGCTATTAAGTCTCTCTGCCAGCGCAGCAAACCAATTAACAATTAAAAGTCGGCCGTTAATCCCAGCACTCGGGAGACAGAGTCAGGCAGAGTGAGTTCGAGGCCAGCCTGGTCTACAGGCTCCAAAGCTACACAGAGAAACCCTGTCTTGAAAAACCAAAAAACCAATAAATAAAAGTTTTGAAGTCTGAGTTTAATGTGTAAAACACTCCTGGGCGGTCCTCCAGCCCCAAGGAGAGTAGCAGGGAGAAGGAGCCAAGAAGTCACATGGTGGCCATTTAAATACCCTGAAGGTGTAGTCTTAGCATCTCTCAGGGAGGAGCCGCCTTTCCCAGTCTTGGGCAGGGTTTGGAGTTGGGGGGCGAGTTCCACGAAAACCGACACCTCATCGCCCCCACTGTTTCCACTAGCCAAGAAGATTTCCCCCGTCCCCGGCATGGACAGATACAAAGATTACGGATGCGAGGGTGGGGCAGCATGGTGCCTCCCAGTCTCTCCTGGCTCCTGTCTCAATGCCCAGCGCTGAAACATCACCCTGCACTTGCAGCCACTCTTTGAAATGCACTCTCAGAACACACACAAAAAGCCCCGAGAGCCCGTCACAAGCCAACCACATTAGCAGCCACTAATGCGCTTTCCACCCATGCATTTCAGACATGTGTTAGTAGTGCTTTTTCAAAGATTTGGTTTTGTTTTTTATCGTGCGTCTCTGCCTGTGTGTGGGTGTCTGCGGGTGAGGGAAAGGCCAGAAGAGGGCGTCAGATCCCCTGGAGCAGGACTTACAGGTGGGGGGACAGACAGCAAGTGCTCTTCTCTGCCAAGCAGATTCATCTCTGCAACCCCCAATCCATTTTAAAGTGACCAATCCCAGCCAGGCGGTGGTGGCGCACGCTTTTAATCCCAGCTCTCGGGAGGCCGAGGCAGGCGGATCTCTGTGAGCCTGAGGCCAGCCTGGTCTACAGAGCGAGTTCCTAATTCCATGATGTTCAGCAGTCGTGGTGTTATTGGTCACCCCGGTCTAACGGATGCCCGTTCTCCTCACCTGAGTGCAACCCCTACCTAACCATGTCCCTCTCCTTTCCCAGACACAGGCAACACTAATCCCTGTTCCTGAAGATATGCCCACTTCACAGGTCATAGTTGGAGTGGTCTTACACACACACTGTTTTATTGTTTGTGGCGCTCGAATCCGGGGTGTTGGGCAAGTTAGCATCACTGTCCCTAAGCGGCACCTTCAGCCCAGGCATTTCTCTAGAACAGCCTCACGGTCCTCTCTCACTTGGATATTCCACCATCGCCTTTGGAGCGCCGTGCTGCCTGTTCTGTAAACGGGCTGTTACATGGCTAAGAGCCCCTCGTCTGTGGCGGGTTGCTCATGGACTGCTTGCTTCGACATGCTCTCTGTGAGTCTGGTTTTTGTTGGTTTGGTTATAATGTGTCCTGGAGTGGATGTCTCTTCATTCATTGTATTCGGATTTTAAGCTTCTTGGATGAGCAGACTGATTTTTAAATTTTAGTTTACTATGACTATTGTTATTATTGCTATTATTTTACGTGTAAGGGTGTTTTACTGCATGTATGTATGTGCACTACATGTATGCCTTGTACCCATGGAGGCCAGAAGAGGGTGTCCAATTCCCTAGAACTGGAGTTACAGACATTTGTGAGCCACCTGGGTCCTCATAACGGCTGAGCCATCTCTCCAGCCACCAGACTGATTGGTTTGTTTTGTTTTGTTTTGTTTTTTGAGACAAGGTCTCATTTTGTAGTTCTGGCTGTCCTGGAACTTGCCCTGTAGACCAGGGTGGCCTCAAACCCAGAGATCTGCCTGCCTCTGCCTCTCAGCACTGGAATTAAAGGTGAGCGGCCACACATAGATTACCAGACTGTACCTTTGGTTTGTTTGGTTTGGTTTGGTTTGGTTTTGGCACAGTCTTACTCTGTTACTGTGACCTGGGGCTGACCACCAAACACTGCGATGACAGGAAGACGGGCATGTCCACCAGGCCCAGCTGCTATGGGCCTGTGGTTTGGGGGCTTTGGAGAGGAGGTTGAGGACAGGCTCACTGTAACCCTCACAATTACCACTGAAGGCAAGACTAGCCTTGAACTCTCCATCCTCCTGCCTCTGCCTTCTGAGAGCTGAGGTCACAGGCGGGTGGCACCACCACACCCACCCATGCTTTTCCCTGGCTACACTTCATGTGCACTGTTCATACTGAGCCTTTTTCTGACGACAAAGACAGTCTTTATTTTGGACTTTTCCCTTTCCTAGCTAGGAGATCACACATCTACTTTTCTAAGTGTTTTTGCACCCTAGAGCCCAGGGCTCCCCTCTGTGCTGTCTCCTCTGTCCTGTGGCAAGATTAGAACTCACCAGTTCTTGTTTTGTGGCTGAGACCTGACCAACCCCAGGAACCAATGCAATCACCTCAGGAACCAGCTTGAGACAGGCAGGCTGATGCCGGTGCGGCTCACTCACCATTTGGATGGTCCAGGGGACATCAGGCTCAGACTGCTCTGGGGCTTCAGGTCCCTGTCTGGAGCCTGGGACCTCGTCCTCCTTTAGCAAATCCTCAGGCTCAGTCTTCCCCTCTGAGCTCGATGCCTCCTCGAAGGCATTGTTGTTCTCGGAATCTGCTGGGGCACATGAAGGTAAGGTCACACCAGGAAAGCAGCAGGTTACAGAGAGGGTAAACAGGACCACCCGGCCCCAACCAGTGTCTGCTGAGAGGCCAGCTTCTCTGAGGCCTTGTGGGTTTTATCTGCTCCCAGCCCAACAAGGCAGGACCAGGGATTGCAGAGTCAGGGGGACAAATAAAATGAAACAAACAAGCAGACAAGCTGGATGGCTTGGATTGGATACTCACCCAGTGCATGCCGGATGCCCATAGCCTGATTTATTCTCCTTTCCCCACCAAGACCACCCAGCCTTTCTTTAGGTGGGCACCCTACTCCAAGCACCCTACCCAGAACAGTTTGTAGATCCCTGCTTTGCGTGTCTTGGTGACTGACACCCAGAACCTTCAGCGCAAATAGCCAGACCACCCACGTCATACCCAAGGAATCATAGAGTCCACCCTCCACGTGACCTATGGCTAAGTAAGGGTCAGGTTGGCCAGTGATTTATCTCTAGTAGCCGTCCCTCTCCAGCTGCAAGCGGCAGGGCAAACCTAAGGCAGCCTCCTCCTCCAGGACAGAGCTGTGCAAAGCAAGGAGAGCACCAGCACCCATGTCTCATCCTGAGGGCTCCCCCTGGCTCCCCAGAGAAGCCAACACACACTCACACACACTCACACACACACTCACACACACACACACAACACACACACACACACACTCACACACTCACACACACCACACACACACTACACACACCACACACATACACACACACTCACACACACACCAACACACACACACTCACACACACACACATACACACACACCACACACACTCACACACACACACCACACACCACACACACATACACACTCACCCACACTCACACACACACACACTCACACACCACACACACACCCACACACACACACACACTCACACACACTCACACACACACTCACACACACACACCAACACACACACACACACACACACACACCACACACACCACACACACACACACACACTCACACACACTCACACACACACACACACACCACACACACCACACACACACTCACACACACACTCACACACACCAACACACACACACTCACACACACACATACACACACACACATACACACACACCACACACACATACACACACACCACACACACACTCACACACACACACACCAACACACACACACTCACACACACACACATACACACACACATACACACACACACATACACACACACCACACACACATACACACACACCACACACACACTCACACACACACATACACACACACCACACACCACACACACTCACACACACATACACACACTCACACCACACACTCACACACACACACACACACACTCACACACATACACACTCACACACACACACACACCACACACATACATACACACACACCACACACCACACACACATACACACACACCACACACACACACACATACACACACACACATACACACACACACACAACACACACACAACACACACACACACACACACACACACACACACACACACACACACACACACGGCAGCTTCAAAACCCCCAAATCCTATTACAACAACTGCTCAGGCCCTCGGGTGCCTTTCTCTCCTCAAATGAGATGTATCCTCCGGTGTCATCCAAACACTTACTTTCTCTCTGCAGGGGCAGAGGTCAAGGACATGGCTGCACCTAGATATAGCTCTAGACGCAGCTTCTGAGGAGTCTTCCGGCTACCCTGGAGTGGAATCTGCAGCCAGAGCTCTGAGGGGCCCTCAGACCACCAATGCCCAGTTACATGTCTCGGTGTTGGTGGCATGCAGATAGTTTCCTATCCAGAGCTGTGTCCCCATACACTTCAAACCTCAAACCTGAGTCTGAATTTTACTACTTGGCTGTCTCTGACCTCAGGCTCTCCCACACTCTCCACACAGTCTCTTAGCCTGGCTTCCCAACTGCTCCCCAAGGCCCCTGTGGATCTGGGACTTCCTCCCTGAGTCCCTACCAACCCCCTTCTCCCAACAATGTCTGCTCTCTGCCATCTCCATGCAGGTTCTGGAAGGTGGGAACACAATGCCCAGGTTCCCGTGGGAGCCCCCAGTGCCTGGACACAGGAGGTACCCACGGTCTGTTGAGTAAGGATGCTGCCCAGTGGGCTGAGGCAAAGGCAGAGGCAGGAGGATTTCTATCTGTTCCAGGCCAGCCAGGGGGGAAAAATCCTCTAAGTGTATATCGACACATATAACATGTACATATAACATGTCTTCCTTTGGACCAATAGCTCCCCAATAAGGACACAGACTTATTATTAAGTATGAAAGCTTGGCCTTAGCTGAGACTTGCTCCCAACTAGCTCTTAAAGCAAGCCAAGCAGCTCCTTACCTCTCCTCAGTACCACACGTCTAACTTCCTGTGTCCCGCTGGGGACTATCTACACTTCTGATGCTTTCTCGGAGTTCCTGTGGCTCCCTGGCCGCCCTGCCTATCCTCTCCTGCCTAGCTAATGGCCGTTTGGCTCTTTATTAAACCAATCAGAAGGCACCTTAGGCAGGTGAGGTAAACCGGGGACAGAGCTTCACACAGTGTACAAAAAGATTACCCCAAGTCCCCGTCCAGGCTGCCCCAGCTCCCGCACCTGCAGGAGGGAAGGAGCTGAGTCTACACATCAGTTTCTGTTTCCTTCTTTGTGACCTTGAACTGAGGATGAACACAGGCTTGCAGCACACTAGCTGGAACTTTACCCTAAGCTGTGGGCATCCTGGTTTCAGTTTCCAATCTGATAGTCACAACCCAATGTGAGGATCAACCAAGCCAGGCTCAGCTGCCCTCTCTGCCAGTGCAGACAAAAGTTCCTGCCCCTTTCTCTACCACTGCACACTTGCCAGGACAACCTGGCAAGGAGTCAAGCATGAGAAGACATGATGGCATGTTGCAAAAATGCCACACACCCTTCTCTCAGGCATGCCTTGCCCCTCCCTCCATTCTCCTGGCAAAGGCATTGCTTGCTGGAATACTGTCAATATGCTCACCCAAAATAAAAAAAAAAAAAAAAAAAAAAAAAAACAAGCTGGGCAGCGGTGGCACACACCTTAATTTAATCCCAGCACTCGGGAGGCAGAGGCAGGCGGATCTCTGTGAGTTCAAGGCCAGCCCGGTCAGCAACAAACCCGTGAGCTAGGACTCCTCTGAGGAGCTACACCAGCACCCTGAGGGCTTCCTCCACACAGAAGCCAGGAAGACCTGAACCGTAGGACACAGATACACAGGGTTCAAATCCCGACTATGTGACTCGGTAAGGTCCTCTTACCCATGTGGCCACACTGACTGAATCTCCTTTTCTGCTTTATAATTTCTGTTTAAAAATTTTAAAAAATTATATATACATGTTTTTCTTTTCATTTTATTTATTTATTTATTTATTTATTTATTTATTTATTTATTTATTTATTTATTGAGATAGCATTTCTCTGTGTTAACAGCCCACCTGCCTCTGCCAGCAAGTGCTAGGATTAAAGGTGTGCACCCACACCACTAGGCTTAAAATTGTTTATTTCTATTGTATGAATGTTTGGTATAGCTGTTTGTCACATGTGTGGAGATCAGTAGAGGCTATCAGAACAGGAGGCTTCTAGAACGGGAGTCATAGGTTCTAGGAATCAAACCTGCATCCTTTACAAAAACAGCCAGTGCTCTTAACTGCTGAGCTTTCTCTCCAGCCCCTCTGCTTTGCAGTTGCGAATTTTGGTCCTTTTAATCGGGTTTTGGAGGACAGGTGGCAGGGCCTGGCTTGGGGCACAGGTTGTGGGACTCACACGTTCGGCAACAGTGATACTTTATGGCCATACCTACACTTCTGGACACCCACCCTCCACCTTCCAAGTGTCTGGGACAAGACTTTCATCCTCCTGTTCCCTCCCTCACCGGTGGCTGCTCATTCCTGGGAAAAGGTCTCACCAAGAATTGAAACCAAAACTTGCTTTCCCTTCACAGAGGAGGAAGAGACCCGACCCCATCCTGCAGCCCACCGTGCCCTCCCCGCCTCACCTTGCTCGGCGGTTGCTGGAGGCAGCTTCTGCCCACAGTGGCTACAGAACCTGGGGGACTCCTCCGGGGACACATGCTGACACCGTGGACACTTCATGCTGTTATCCGCAGCCCTGGAGGAAAGGGAGTCGCCAACAGCACAATATAAGCCTCCTGTCACGTGACTGCCGCCCACTTCAGTTTCATTTTCTAGGAAAGTGAAGTCACTGGGGCCATGGAAGGCAATCGAAACCCAGCCAACACCGGACCTCCAGATGGGCGCTCTGTCCCAAACCTGGCTGCTTCCCTCAGGCAGGAATTCACACCCCCACCGCCCCTCCCCCTCCACTGGCCACCTCCATAGCTCAAGGAAGCTCAAAGGACGCCCCAAAAAAGAAAGGGGTCTTGAAGGAAGGTGGGCTCTGCGGAGCCCCAGCCAGCTGGGGACCCTGTCCGAGGCGAGGTTGGCAGCTGCCCGCCCACCCCGGGACACAAGCAGCTCCAATGCTGCTGGCTGCCCCCTGCTGTGCCTTTCGCCCCAACCCCAGGCAACTGAAGGTGAGAATTTCAGGAGCTGTGGGAGACCAGTTTTGAGAGTGTGAGGCCAGACAGCCCAGATGGCCTGGTCAGGGCTCCCAGCAAAGGGCACCAAACCAGGGTAAAGGTCATGGGTTGTCTGGGCGAAGGATAGGGTGCATCCCTGGCTCCAGGTTACTCCGGGAAGGGAATAGAGACCAGCCCCTCTGCTCTTGGCCTTAACCTGGGAGCCTCTGGTTCAAGGGAAGAATTCCACACACACCAACCACTCTCATCGCTCAGGGACAGCTGCCATTCCTGAAGGCGCAGAGGCCAAGCCAGTGGGCTCCATCTGTGCTTTTGTCTCCGGTGCTTGCTGCTGGCTCCTCCCTTCCTCCCAGCCCCTGCCCAGGCAGCCACCTTTGGCTTGGTCACAGGTGGTGAGCAGTTTGGGCCTGGGTTGTGGAGGTGAACTCTGTGGAAGTTCGGGGCCCCACGTAGCCTCCTCCCCTGAAGCATCCTGAGACACATCACTCAGACACCTTCTGTGACCCTGGAAACGGACGGACGGCCTCACCTGCACTCCTAGATGCTTTGGGCTGTACACTAAGTAGAGAGGTGCACAAAACTGGGCATAGTCTCGTGTGCTGGCAACTCCAGTCCTTGAGAGGCGGAGGCAGGACTATTAGTAGTTCAAGGCCAGCAAGGACTACAAAGGACTCTACCTAAGAGCAACTATGTAGCTGTGATGGTGGCCCTCGGCACTCGGGAGGCAGAGGCAGGTGGGTCTATGTGAGTGTGAGGCCAGCCTGGTCTACAGAGTGAGTTCCAGGGCCCGCTCCAAAGCTACACAGAGAGACCCTGTCTTGAAAGAGAAAGGGGGGGGAGGGGGGAGAGAGAGAGAGAGACAGAGAGAGAGACAGAAAGAGAGAGACAGAGAGACAGAGAGAGAGAGCAACTATGTTTATGTTAGAGAGAATCCCACTGAAGAACAGAGGCTTGGGCTGGAGCCACAGGGCACTGAGAGCTTGGGCGCTGAAGAGATGGTGACATATCCTGAAGTGTTCCCACAGGTAACCAACACTGTCTGTCCCAACCCTCTGTCCTCTCTAGCCAGATGTACATTTCTTTTAAGAAAGTTTGGTTTCTGGCCTGGTGGTGGCCATGGGTGTCAGACAGCACGAGTCTTTAATCCCAGGCAGACCTCTTAACTTTGAGACCAGCCTGGTCTACAGAATGAGTTCAAGACAGCTAGGACTACACAGAGAAACCTTGTCTGGAAAAACAAACAAATAAAAAAAAAAATGAAAGTTCTGCTTCTCAAATTGGGCGTGACTGCACATTCCTTTAATCTCCACACTCTGGAGGCAGGTAGATTGCTGAGTTTTAAGCCAGCCTGGCCTACATAGTGAGTTTGAGGACAAAGAAGAAACCAGGTCTCGAAAAGCCAAAATAGAAGAAAGGGAAAAGAAAGTTTTGCTTCTCAGCCCATGAGTTTCTCGAAACAACCAAACCACACCTAAGAAGTGTATTTTAGGGCGGCAGGTTATCTCCTGGCACATTTTGGGGTGGTGTACCCTTAGCCAACACACCTAAAGTCGATTCTCCAGGCTGTTCAGGAAACTCCAAAGCGCTTCAGCTAAGACTAGGGACAGCCTGGCAGCATCAACGCCTCTCCACTCAGCCAGCAAGGGGACATTCACCCTCAGACTAGACTAAGAAAAGCGGGTAGGTTTGGACCGGGCCCATCGCGTTCGCACGGCTCACTGCTTGTCTCTGCTCCGGCGACAGGGAGCCTCCCCAGCCTCCCGTGACCCCAGCCTTGACCCGGAGGAAGATCAGCACCCCCGGTACAGAAGCCAGGCTGGAAAAAGTTCTGGCTGCACTTGGTGAGGGCGGATTCCGGGGCGGAGCTGCAAACCCGGGACCGCTTTGAGCTCGCTCGCGGGGTTGGGCATGTTGAGGGCACTGTCCTTCCCGGAGCTCAGCAGCAAGGCAGACCTAGCGTGGGTCGCAGCCCGAGAGTTGATGGGGTCCGGGCCGCAGGGCCGGGCTAGATCCGAAACCGAAACTTAGATCGAGAAGGAAGTGGCGACTGGGCACGCACTCTGGTCCTGCACCTGCATCGCCGGACCCTGCTCCCCTAGCAGGACCTGCGCCCAGCGAAGCGGCATCCGGAGCTCCGCACGTCGCCCCCTAGGACCCTCGACCCTGACACCCGCGCCCTGCCCAGCAGAGCCTTGCATCCTGGTCCCTAGGGGCCCGTGGCGTCCCTGAGACCCGCATCCCGCACCCTGGACCTCGTGTCACCTCCCGGGACTTGCATCAGTCTCCCGGCCGCGCACCGCCGCCAGGAACCTGGAAGCCTCTGGTTCGCACCTGCAGCGCCCATGCGTCCGCGCTGCCCGCAGGCTCGCGCGCCGGGGTGCGGAATCACGGGCCCGGCGCCGCCCCTTTGCCTCCCTGGCGCGGATCCCGGCCGGAATTCCCCGCCCGGTGGCGCCGGCCTAGCTTGCCTTCCGGGAGGTCACTGCAGCCGCGGCGCGCCCACGGCGCTCGGAATCTCACTCCAATGCAAACCGGAGTTTCCTCTCCCCCGGCCACGGCAGACCAGGCAGACTGGGAGAGCACAACACTGATCCGTGCGAGTCTCTAGCTCCGGACTCCCAGCACCTTGGACAGTGTCCAGGCCCTAGCCCAGCCGAGGCCGAAAGGGCCTGAAAGGAGTCACACATCATCTACAGGTGTCTCTCGGGTGCAAAGTGGAGATCACCAACCCGCCACCCGGAGGTCCGCCAAGGCCACTGGCACTGTTCATTGAGTGAGTAGCCGCACTTGGTGAATCTCACAGCCCTGCCGCCACCCCCAGAGCTTTAAATACTAACAAGTGTGGGCAGACTAAACATTTGTTGGGTCCTGGAATTGTGCAAATAACGGGGCTAGGCCACTGAAGTCTTTAAAACCAGAAGCATCTTTATTCAAAACACCGCGAGGAAAGAAAGGCCTCTAACTAGTTAGGACTACTGAGACTTCACTTTGTAGCCAGAGGAAGGGCTACAAACTCCTTTGTGATGTTCTGAATTTTGAGACAGGGTTTCTGTGTTACAGCTTTGGCTGTCCTGGAACTCACTCTGTAGACCAGGCTGGCCTGAAACTCACAGAGATTCACCTGCCTCTGCCTCCCGAGTGCTGGGATTAAAGGTGTTTGCCACCATCACCAGCTTATTACAAGCTCCTTTTTATAGTCAAAGTTCATACATAAGACAGAGAATAATACATATTTTAATTTATGGTATTCCAAACTCCCTGGGCACCTCTGACATGGGGAGGGAGAGATCAAGGTTTATAACTTCTGATACAGGGTGTTAGTTTAAAATGTCTACATAGTCCTGGGCTCCTTTAAATTGCTTTTCCCCTGCCTGGGAGAGTGCAAGGCAGAGAGGGTCAAAGTGGCTGTCAGTCCTAATATTCTCAGGAATGTGCTTACGGGCTATAGGCTTACAATTTTTTCATATTCCTGGGCTCTTCACATCCAAGCATATGATCTGGAGTCTGTTCTCATTCAGACGAACTCAGTAGCTGAGGGTGACCCTGAGCCCTTGATCATCCTGCTTATGTTTTTATTTCATGTACATTGGTGATTTGCCTGCACATGTCTGTGTGAGAGTGTTGGATTCCATGGACTTAAGAGTTACAGACAGTTGTGAGCTGCCATGAGGGTGCTGGGAATTGAACTCTGGTCCTCTGGAAGAGCAGCCGGTGCTCTTACCTCTGCAGCTTCCCTGCTTATGTCTTGAGTGCTGGGCATAGCTGTGTGCCACCACATCTGGTTTTACGTGGTTCTGGGAAATAGCACGGAGGGCTTGTGGGTGCTAGACAAGCACAAGCATCTAGCGACTTACTTAGATCTAGCGGCTGATCTAAGTTCCCTTCCCTCCCTGCAGCTCTTAACTCTTCTAGCCACAGTGGCTTCTTCATATGCATGTATGCATGCATGTGTATGTATATGTGTATATGTATGTGCACATATACACATATGGTGCTCACAGTTGTGAGCTGCCATGTGGGTGCTGGGAATTGAACCGCAGTCCTCTGGAGGATCAGCCAGGGATCTTAGCCACCGAGCTGTCCCTCCTGCCCCCTCTTCTTATTCTCGCTTTCACCTGGGGTCGGTCACAGCCCCTCAAGACACTGGTGCAGTATTGAGTTCCTATTGCATTTATTTATGCTAGTAAGCAGCTCTCTAGAACTGCTTTGTGGCTAACTGCTCCTCGCTGTCTTTCTTTAGACTCCTGAGTCCCCTTCCTCCCTTCTCTCTGGGGGTTTGAATGAGAATGGCCTCCACGGATTCTGAGTTTGAATACTTGGTCCCAGTTGGCAGAACTGTTTGGAAAGGAGTAGGTGTGGCCTTTTTAGAGGAGGTGCCCTGGGACAGCACTGAGGTTTTAAAACCGATTCCCACCCTGGGCTCTCTGCCTCCTGCTTTCACGTCCGGACGTGAGCTCTCAGCACTACCTCAATGTCCTGGCTCTAATATCATAAATTCAAGCCCTCCGGGACCCATAGCCTTCCACAAGTCTGTTCTGCGACAGCTGTGGCAAGTGACTAAGACGTCCTCGGTCACTGTCCATCCTGGCGACAAGCCTCAGGGGAGGGTGTGGTGCCATGGACTGACCTTGTGGTGCTGAAGGGCTAAGCCCTTTGCTTCTCTCCCTCTTTGGAGACAATGAGAGCAAGAGCCTTTGGCTAAGAACCTGACAACTTTCTGGAGAAGCCACCCATGGGTGTCTTATTCATACAGAACAGAACCCCTCCAGAAAGTTCCCTGTAGGAATCAAGACCTTGGCTAAGAATTCACTTCCTCCTGCTGCCCTCTGGGCAGGAAAACAAGAGACATGTTTTCTAATGCAAAATGCTAATGCTCCTTTTGGCTTCCTCTGAAACCCTGAAAGCGCCCTAACCGGTCCTTGGAACCTGAGATGACTAACTGCCCCCTCAGGTTCCCCCTCCTCCATCTGGTGCCGGGGTATAGAAGCCAGCCCCGGGAGTAAAATATGATTAATAAAGAGCCTTCTTAATATCAAGCAAGAGTCCGGTGTTATCAACCTCGACACCCTCAGCAGTTTCCCAGCAACCCCCTCCCCCGCTGTGCAGGCGCAGTGGTTCCCGTTCCCTTTGGGGAGGCAGAGGACCCCTGGGAGGACAATGAAAAGGCACCATTGTATTTCTGCTTTGCCTGGATGAGCATTCAGACGGCTCCCTTAGTGTTAGGGGTTTGTAGAGGCCCATGTGCTGTCCCAAACCCAGAAGCTGCGTTTAGAGGCTTACACTCCAAGCGTTCAGGGCTGCAGACTGTTGGTGCCAGCAGAGTCTTGCAGAGCTCCGATTCTAAGCTCAGGGCTGGGGCGCTGGGACTCAGCTCTCCACCCTCCCCAGCCCTCCAGCAGCCAATGGCTTCCCTCGGTCTCTTCTCCCACCTCACGCTCGCTCGCCACAGTCTCATCTTCCAGCTTCTTCCTGTCACTGGCCGCCTCAAAGCTTTGGGGGTCCTGGTGCAGTCTGCCTTCCTCAGTCCCTGGAGCTGTTTGGCTGCCCAGCACCACAGCTCTGAACTGCAGGAACAGGGCCCTCGGCTGCTTCATGCTGCTTCGTCTGTGCGAGCTCTCTTGGACTCTAGCAGCCCTCATGCTGCAGCTACCAGACCCGGAAGCCCCAATATTTTGTCCAAACAGCACAGCCAGCCTTATTAAATGAAGCCAAAGACCAAGGCAGGCTGTGCCACCTTGAAAAAAAAGCCTTGGTTGCCGCCATGTTGAAACTCTGGGTGGGGGTGAGCGTGCTGGAGAAAGCCTGACTAACGCAGAAATAAGTCAAGGCAAGTGACACTTTGACAAGTATAAAGGGACAGGAAGAGTCGATGAGGACTGTCGGCCCCCACGAGCCCCAAATAAGGGCCACGCTACAAATAAGCTACAAATAAACTAGACACCTGACGACAGGGACCCTCGGTTGAGGATTTGCCTCCTTTAGATTGGATTTGCCTGTAGACAGGGAATGAAATGGACACAGCCAAGAAACCAAAATTAGCTGCTGTAACACAATTAATAAAAGAGCCAGAGACAGATCAGAGAAGCAAAGCAGCCAGCCACTATCTCTTACCTCTCCCTCAGATGAAAATGTGTGCTCCTGTGTCCACGAACCCTCAGAGTGCGTGCAATGCAGACTTCGCTGCTCTCCACCAAGCCTCAGACGGCAATCCTGGACGGCTGTGCTCTCATACGCATACCTCTCTAAGTCTGCTATTAAAGGCACGGGGTCCCAAATGCTAATATCTCCTTTGTGTGAGACTGATTCGTTCTAATGTAACCCTGGGTGGCCTTGAACTCACAGAGATCCATCTGCCTTTGTCCCTTGGGCCCTGGGACTAAAGGCATGCGCCACCACTGGCTGTGTAGCTTTGAGTTTTGATCCCCAGCCAGTGGCTTTATTAGATCACAAACAGTGTATCACCACAGGCTGGTGCACGGAGAGGTTGACTGCAGAGAGGCAATGGGGGAGAGATTTCCAGTTTTAAGGGAGCAAGTAGCTGGGAGCAGGGGAATCTGTAAACGGGTGGAGGACTTGGAAGTGTTTAACAGGACTTGTTGAGTATAGACAGAGGGGCAGAGAAGCTGATGCAGACCCTGACGTGCTCACAGGCACCTCAGGCATATGTTAATGGAAGGCCAGATGCCCTTTTTGCCAGAGATAAGGAGAAGGTTTTCTTTTATCAGGTAGAAGCAATTCATTTTCTTGAATAATGATTATGTGGAAGGCCACACCTGGGGAGGTGATGCTGGACAGACTAAGAGAGGGGGCTGGGGCTGAGGAAGGCCGGAGAGTAAAGCGGGAGCCCCACCCTCCGTGGCCTCTGCTTGAGCGCCTGCACTGACACTCCTCAGTCTGTGTGACCTGAGGCCTGAAAGACACATGAACCCCTTCTCTCCTTCCCGCTGTTTTGGATCATGAGCTTTATCACGGCAATAGAAAACAAATTAGGGCAGAGACCTTTTGCGAATCACAGCTTTCTGTGCCCCTGCCCCAGACTGCCGGTCATGTAGACTCATCTAGAACAGGCTGCAGTGCCTTAAACTGTGGGTCTCATAACTGAATGTGGAGTTGTGAAAACTTAGCAGTAAGGGTTTCTAAGTGCACACTCACCAAAATTTAATGGAAAAGTGGATGATGAAACCGAGGCGCTTCTGCCAACGTTTCACCAAGAGCATCTCATGCTGTCACAGACCCCAGTGCCAACCAAATCTTCCAGAAACACTGTGGCTCAGATCCCAGGCTATTGCACCTTATGGATTGCAGTGTTTTAAATGCAAAGCTTTCTCTTGTGGAAACACAATAGCTACCCCAGAGTACAGAAACTCTTGCTGGGGTGAGGATGGGGGTGGCGTGGGGGGATTTAGGGGTGGGGGGATTTGGGAGTAGGGGGTTTTGGGGGTAGGGGGGAGGTGGAGACCCCAAGGGTTTGCAGGCCAGTTAGCTCAACCTAATTGGTCGTCCAGGTCATAATAAGAGATCTTGTCTCAAAAAACCAAGTCAATGGCAACTGAGCCACATGTCCTGAGGTTGAACTACGCTCTGCCCAGGGAAGTTTGGCTTTCCCTGACCTGACTTTGAGGGAGGATAGAAATGTGGGGAATAGAAGGCTGAAGGCTGGCTCTGTGGTCGGGGACACTCGCTGCTCTTAGAGAGCACCCAAGTCTGACTCCCAGAACTCATGTTAGGTACAACACCCTTTTGGTCTCTGTAGGCATGGCCGACACATGGTGTACATACATACATACATGCTGGCAGAACACCATACATATAAAATGAAAATCAATCTTTTTATTTTGGTTTTTCCAGACAGGGTTTTGTGGTGATGTATTATTTATGATTTATTAAAGCTTGCCTGGGGGTACAGAAAACAAAGCCAGCCACACTAGTTAGCTATAGAAGTGATGGCACACACCTTTAATCTCAGGACTCAGGAGAAAGGCAGATGGATCTCTGAGTCCAAGACTACCCTGGGTTACCAAAGAGTGGATCAGAGCTCAGGCCTTTAATCCCAGGATTTGAGAGGTATAAACTCACAGAGATCCTCCTGCCTCTGCTTCCTGAATGCCGGGATTCAAAGCCTGCGCCAGCACCGCCCAGCCCATTCTTTTGTTTTTTAAAGACAGGGTCTTCCTGTGTAGCTCTGGCTGACCTGGAATTCAACAGAGATCTGCTTCTGCCTCCCAAGTCCGGGGTTAGATGTGTGTCACCACTCTTGGCTCCTTTTTTCTCTTTTTTCTTTTTTTCCATAGAGAGAAGAAAAATAATTTATTCCAAAGATGTAGAAGTAAGAAATTCATCCTTGAAGTAGAGCTTGGTGCATATCTGCGGTGGTAGAGCTCCTCTTGGGCGGGCACTCCCGACTGCTCCACGGAGGCTTACTTGTCTTGCAGCAACTTTAAACACATCGCTGACTCATGTTGTGAGCTGGCAAGAGCCTCAGTCAAAGCCATGGGCTCCAGGACAAGAGTAACAGGTTTCTCAGAACAGCATCTTTTCTCTCAGCGGAGTGCAGACACATCTCCCAGAGTCAGCTAAGTAGGCACACAATTCATCAGAATGTAAAAAAGGTGAGGGGAAAAAAAATACTGTATGCAGAGGAAGGTCTTCAAGTGAAGGCAGGTAATGTGCCCAAAGTAGGCTATGGAAGAAGGCGGTCTGGGTGTGGAGGTGATTTTGCACCTAGAAGGCATTCTCTCTGTGACCTCAGAGCCTGGGCACTGTGGAGCATGCCTTCATCCTCAAGGCCAGTGCTTCTTCAGATGCCAGATGGTTTCATTTTTCAACTGTGGTTCGAAGAGAGGATTGAGCTGAGCCAGAACTGCAATCAGCCAAAAGAGATGGCAGCAAACAGAACAGGTCACCAACAGGGTGCTAATAACTCCCAGGTTAGTCCCTTGGGGATAAACCAGGGCACGAGAAGGCCCAAGAAGCCCCAGAAACATTCATCACAATCAGAGGCACAGTGAGGCCGTGGTACGCCGCCATGCCTGTACCCCAGAAGACCTCCTGTTTTTTATTGATTAAACTCTTTGTTTCGGGGGGACACCTCTGGAATACGCTGCTGCAGTGTGGAATCTAGGTGTACACAGGCCTCTGAGGTTCCGCACCTTCTTGTCCAGAACAGGAGCTGGCACTCAAGGCCTTTGCCCTGTATGCAGCCGTTTGCCAAAGGTGGTTAGAGGGACTGACATTTGCAGCTGCCTGAGTACAGGAAGCAGTCAGGACAAGGGTTTCCTGTGTGGCTCCTTGGTGGAGTGCACGGCATTCCATGTGCAAGCTCCTGGGCTCCACAGCAGGAAAAGAAGGCAAAACAGTCGTGCGGAGTCAGGCTTGAAATGGTGCTGCTAGGGGCGGGGGAGATAGCTCCGCAGTTCAGGGCGCCTGTTCTTGTAGGGGATCCGGGTTCCGTTCCAAGCATGATGGCTCACTAACATTTTAACTCCCGCTCCAAGGGGCCTAATGTCCCTCTTCTGACCTCCTTGGGCACCAAGCGCATGTACACATACATGCAAGCAGGCAAAAGCATTCAAACACATAAAATGTTTTAAGCCAGCAAAAGTGGTTTGTTATAATTTCTTCCCATGATAGCTATAAACAACTTCTCCCCTTCCTGCCAAGGTCCCAGTGACAAACTGGCGTAGGGTCCCATCAAAGTTCACTCTGGTGTGGGTGCTTCCTGAAAAGACACCAGAAAATCTTTACCCAGCAAGGAAGATGGCTTTCCTTCAGCCCATGCCCGTGGAGCACCCTCCCCAGCATGCAGAGGCAGAAGGAGAACATATCCTATCCATATCCTATCTCAAAATAAAATAAAAACACCCACCCACACACCCCACGGCTATGGACGTGACTCAGCATCGAGCATCGGGGAGGCCCTGGACTTGGTCTGAGACCACACACAACAAAAGGATTTAAACATTCCAAAAATCGGGTTAATTTTTTTTTTGTGGGGAATTCTGAAACAATCCACATGAAATTCTTGCAGACCACCACCCTTAGGAAAGCCAAGGAGGCCTTCATTTTGGCCTGCGGGCAGGCGCCAAAGCTCAGAGTCCAGCGTTTTCAAAGGCCAAGTCGTAGATGAGGGTAAGAGTGACCAGAGCTACCTTGTAGTATTTATTTGGGTAGAACTTGGTAGTTATTTCAAGCACAGCATGACAATTAATTTTGATTTATACTTTTATCCATTATTTTAGTGTGTGTTTAGTTTATAAAAACATTAACGATTTTGGTTAATACTGGAGTCCAGGGTTGGTCATGTCGCGACAACCCCAAGAGTGTTGTGGAGGCAGACATGGCTGTTGAGGGTGTGTAGAGGGCTGAGAAGTGGCAAGGCAGACGCAAAATGGAGTCAGGACAGGGTGGCACCTCTTTTAACCAACTGTCTGTAGTTACTGAGTGTGGCGCGGTGGCTCCCATCCTTAATCCCAGGTATTGAGTGGCTGAGGCAAAAGGATTTCTGCCCCGACCTGCGGGGCCTAGTTATTCGTGGGTCGAGGTGGGCTAGAACCTGAAAATAATGGGAGAGAAAGAAGGAAGGAGACCAAGCAGTGCATTTGTCAAGGTCTAACTTTATTGATGTAAAAGGAGTTTTTAAAGCAAAGCTGGGAGGAAATGGGGAGGGGTAGCAGGCTGGGAGGAAATGGGGAGGGGTAGCAGGCAGGGAGGAAATGGGGAGGGGTAGCTTCTGCTAACTCCGGGGTCCTGGTAATTATCCCAGACAGTAAACATCAGACAGTAAATGTCTGCTTTTCTTAGTTCCTGGGCCAGGCCCATCTCAGTTCCGGGCACTCAGTACCTGGAATGAGTGGAAGAGGCTACCTGTTAAGCAGGTTCCTGTATACCAAGATAAGGCTCAATTAGAGTTCTAAGGTGTAAGCAATTCTGCAAGAGAATGTAACTCAAGGTCGGCTCCCAACAGATTTCAAGCCCAGGAATCTGATGCAGACTTGAGCATTATAGGAAGACCCTGTCCCCAAGCAAACAAACCCCTCAGTTACTTCAAAGGTAAATACACACGCCTGCATACACACGTGTAGATAATGAGTTGTAATCGACCCCTCTCACTCTGCTTCGGCATGCAGCCTCTGCAACACACGGCTTGTCCCTTTCCTGTACGTGTCACTGACCTTTCACAGGGCATTTGGTTCCCTGGGGCTGACTCATTCCGGGAACAGTGCGCCGACCCACAGGGCCTAGTTATTTGTGGGTCGAGGTGGGCTAGAACCTGAAAATAATGGGAGAGAAAGAAGAAAGGAGACCAAGCAGTCTATTTGTCAAGGTCTAACTTTATTGGTGAAAAAAGGAGTTTTTAAAGCAAGGCAGGTAGGAAATGGGGAGGGGAAGCTCTGCCAACTCCTGGGTCTTGGTAATTCTCCCAGACAATAAACATCAGACAATAAACGTCTGCCTGTCTTAGTTCCTGGTGCCAGGCCCATTTCAGTTCCAGGTACTCAGTTTATCTCAGTACCTGGGATGAGTGGAAGAGACCACCTGTAGAGCAGGTTCCTGTGAACCAAGATAAGGCTCAATTAGAGTTCTAAGGTGTAAGCAACTCTGCAAGAGAATGTGACTCAAGGCCAGCTCCCAACATCTCCCCTTATTTTATTATATTTTATGGAGTGTCTGTCTTAGGCTACGCAGTGGGCTCCCACAATCGGGACCCTGGGGATGGGCTTGTCACTATGTGAGGAATGGGTAGGACCTCTGTCTTAGGCTACATAGGGTGTATCAGCGCATGCAAGAAGAGTGTGCTCCTGAGAGACGGACCTATGCTACTCCCGTCATTGAGGGACCTACAGCCATATAGGAGGGTCTGCGTCCGATCTGTGGCACCGCGATATTCCCGTCATTGATGTCTCCATATCTGAGAGAACCAGGTCCTCTGTTGTTCCAGTCCTGTGAAATCAAGTCCTTGCCTGGGGGGGTTAGAATTGGCATTGTCACCATTCTCAGAGCTCTGTTCCTTTTCTAAAAGCTGATGGTAGTGTACAGAAATAGGTTTTTTGAGTATGGAATCAATTTGGGTTTTGATCAATCGAGTTAATTTCTGGAATGCCCAAGGCCCAAAAGTTAGCAGCAGCAATAACCCCACCAATGGTCCCAGGAGGGAAGGAAGGAGGGTAGAAAGCCAAGGGGAGGTGGAAAACCAATTTTTGTACCAGGACTCAGCCTGTTCACCCTGTCGCTTATGTTCCTCAAGACTGTTTTGCACTCTGTCTAAGCTGTCTTCCACTAAGCCAGTCTTATCGGCATTAAAGCAACATTCCTCTTTTAAGGCCGCACAAAGGCCACCTTGCTGTAAAAATAGTAAATCAAGCCCTCTTCTATTTTGTAACACAACTTCTGCTAATGAAGTATGTGAATCTTTTAGATTTTTTAATCCATATTGTAATTCCTTAATATCTTTGTGAGTTGATTAAAATGGGAGTTAGTCAGTACCAGTGAGGCTATTCCTGTCGCTGCCCCAGCAGCTCCAAGACCTAAAATAACAGCCAAGGTAATGGCAGTTACTGGTACTCTTTTTACACGGCTGAAAGTATCTCGACCCCAAAAGTTAAGGAAGGTTTCTGGATCATGTATAGTGAGTCGAGGTACCAACTGGACCACGGTGCAATAGTCTCGTTTCTTTAGAAAAACTGAGATTACCACATAAGTAGTCAGTCCAGAGGAGCAGGCAAGATAGGTTCCCTTTGGTGCTGTGACATAAATATATTGTGAGGAAATTACAACAGTTTGATTACGTATTGGAATTAGTGAGGAGGGGGGAGTCATATGAGGGCCATGAAGACACAGACCCAGTCCTGAGACCTGGCCAGTGGTCAGGCCTTGTTCTGTGGGGGAAGTAGGGCTCCATTTTAACTGGCTAGTATCATTAGTAAAGGAAACGTTATCAAAAACAGCAATCCCTTCATAAAAAGTGGAACCTGGGGAAAAACAAATCCAGCATTCTTGTAGATCTGTGTTATTGGTCAGATGGAGGGCATGAATAGTTGAATTGGCTAAAGCAAGGATCAATTCTGCAGAGGATGGAGGTCCAGGGGGTAAGGTGGGTTGAAAGGTTCCTGTGGATGATGGGAGATGTTATTCTGTATATATGTTTCTCATACTGGTTAATAAAGCACTGTGGCCAATGAGATAGCAAGATAGGCGGAGTTAGGAGACAAGGAGGAAAGAGGAAGTAGTAGGAGTCAAGATGTAGCAGGGAAGAAGCAGGACGCCAGCCGCGGCTCCCCGATAAGACGACCACGTGGAAATACTTAGATAAGTAGAAATGGGTTAATAATTAAGACAGAGCTAGCCCATTAACAATGATGGTAATTGGCCAACAGGGATTGTATCAAATATAGAGTCTCCTGAGTGTTATTTGGGGCTGGCGCGGTTGCGGGACCATGGCGGCAGAACCAGCGGCAGCCGGCAGGGAAACCTGCCGTAACATGTGGCCTCCATGGGTGGGAGAGGAAGGTTTAGCAGAGGGTCTAGCAGGAGGCCTACGAGGGACATTTCCCTCCCGAAGTCTCTGGACGTCTTCGTCGATAGTTGAGTGTAGTTCAGAATACCTGTTGCTGGGTAGAACAAGGGAGAAAATGCCTATCCCCACTCCAGCGGCACCAAGACCGAGGAGAGAGACAGTGAGGGCAGAAATAGGCTCTCTGCACTGCCTAGAGAAGGGAGAGACGTCCCTTTCCTCCTGTAAGGGAAGGAAGTCATTAGGGTGGTAGTAAAGCAGGTGAGGCAAAAGCTTCATTAAAATACAAAAGGCAGCTGTGGCCAGGCAGGGGGTGAGGCCATGAGTACCTGCCCGCCAAGCATCATTGGGAGGGACAATGTAAGTGTGAGATAAGTGGGGAGAACCGGTTGTGTTACAAAGATGGCTATATTGAAAAGCTTCAGAAGTAGAAATGTATAGCCCTAGGCCAGAAACAGAGTGGAATCCATGAGTGGAATCTGTATGCCATCTGCAATGATGGGAATTGTTGGAATAAGCAAAGTCTCCCCAAATGTCTATCCCTTCATATAAGGGAGGCCAAGAATAATAACATAGCCAGAAATCCTCCATGAGCTATGGGGGTCATTCTCTCGTATCTGGACCTCCTGGTGTTCTACGTTATAGGTCACTAAAGGTGAGCAGGATGTCTGCTAAGGGGAAATGCAGGTAGAGATAAGCAGGTTGTTAGCAGGGGAAGAGGTCTCAGGAGTTGCTAATTACCTGTATAAGGAGTATAAGGTTGAGGTTGGGGAGGGGAGAAGGTAGATCAGGACTGAAAGTGGCTATCTTTTAACTCTATGGGCCACTCTAAGAAAAAGCTGGCAATGTCTAAGGCTTATGCCACGATTGATTGGGGTCAGTGCCTTCATAGTGGTGAAAAAGAGCTCCCCTTGTCTCCCCGGCTTCTGGAGGCATGGAGACTGTATTAGTCAGGGTTCTCTAGAGTAACAGAACTTATAGAATGGATTTCTCTACATGTAGAAAGGAGATTTAATAGAATGGTTTGCAGGCTGTGGTCCAGCTAATTACTCCAACAAGGGCTGCATAGGAATGGAAGGACCAAGAATCCAGTAATTGCTTAGTCCCCGAGGCTGGATATTCCAGCTGGTCTTCACTTTTACCACAGACTCCAGAAGAGGTAGACTTCTAATGCCAGCAAGAGTGAGAACAGGCAGGCCAAGAACAAACACTTCCTTCTTCCCTGCTAAGCCAGCCCCAGTCAAATGTTTTCCCGTGTAAGAGTTGCTATGGTCATGGCGTCCCACCACATGATTGACAAGTAACTAAGACATTGGTTTGTGTGGTGCCTGAGTTCAAACCTAGGGCTTCACGCATGTTACTCAGGTGTTGACAACTGAGCTTGCCACCCTGTGTCTCCATGTTAGGGCCTGCCCTGACCGAGTCTCACATACCCTGAACTTAACTAGCTCCAGCTACAAAGACCATTTCCCGGGGCGATGCTCATAGGTGCACTGAGTTACAAACTCAGAGTAATGGGGGCCACGGCTGATCCAGAGCGGGCACTGATTGGTGCTGTAAGGTTCTCCTTCATTGCTGAGACACAGCTTCTGGGCTTCAGAATGATTGACGCCTTCCTCAAAAGGAAAGCAGGCCCCTAGCTAGGGCTGCGCTGCCCATGTCACCCACCTCAGGGCAGGAATGTGGCCCTGTAGCTGCCTCTCTTTTGGCCCAGTGGCAATGAGGGCACTCTGAGCTCGGTGTGGAAGTCTGTAAGAACACACATGTACGTACATGACAACGGATGTTCCTAAGGTCAAACCCACCCCATCGGGCAGGACAGGCTGTTGTCTGGTGGAGGATAAACAAGGTGTATGAGTCCATTACCTACGGATGTGGATTGATTCTGCCTGTAAATTTCTCCTGTGATTCCATGATCCCTCCCCTAAAATAGCACGGGATTCTTCCCAGAGCCGTTGGCAGGCAGTGTGTCCCTCAGCTATTGGGCACGGTTGCTCCTGAGATCCGACAGAAGGATGACTTCCTCCGTTACTGTGTACTTCTGGTGAATAAAATATGCTCTATAGGTTAGCCGTTGTTCCATGAAATGGTGAGAAACTTAGACGCCTGTTTTCCTTCATTGGCTGGCTGACAAGCCAACTGGGGACAAATTAGCTAGGCTGAGTGTCTCTGTGCACGGACTGCAAGCTAGACTTTTCACAGAGAATACTCAACGACGGAGGTGCAAATGTCTGGTTTGTTGAATCAGTCTTAGACACAGAGGGATCTAAAACACTTGCCAGCCTCTATTGCCAGGCCCAGTTGATAACGTAAGGACGGTGGAAATGGTGGGGCTCCTTAAGCAATTAACTTGCAAGAATTTCTAACCTCGGTTCATAGCACAGAGTCCTAGGCTCAGATAACCAACCGCATGCTTAAGCCCTGAAGTTTTTATGATTAACAGGAGAAATCAATTAATCAATTAGCCAGGTTTGGAGGAAACAGTTTGTATGCCATTCACAGTGGGGAAGGCTTCACAGATAGCCAAGGACTGTCAGAAATAGTTTGTCCTCACAGCCTTGAGTAACAAGTTACAAACTTCCCTCCTGTAATTCCCTCCTTATGCTCTGGGGCTATATGTAGGATAAGGAAGTAACTTGGATTAGGATGTTTTCTCATTGTCAGTCTTTCTGCCGAAAGTGCTGATACGCTCTTGTACTCCTCACTTTACCCGGCTTGTCGTGGCTGCTTACAGACCCCACCCCTCCATTGGTTGTTAGCAAACTGCTTCCAGCTGCCGACCCAACACTCTCCTGTCAGGACCTGGGGAAAAAACAGACACCTTCATGCTTTATCTTATTTATTTATTTTTGGTTTTTCGAGACAGGGTTTCTCTGTATTGCTTTGGAGCCTGTCCTGGAGCTAGCTCTTGTAGACCAGGCTGGTCTCGAACTCACATAGATCCGCCTGCCTCTGCCTCCCGAGTGCTGGGACTAAAGACATGTGCCACCACTGCCCGGCTCACCCTCATGCTTTATTAATCTAAATGGTTAGCTTATAATGTTAATCACATCTAAGGAATGTAGGTTAGTACAGGCTCCCTTCTTGGACTCCCCTGTAGTTTAGATTTTCTCCCCTGTAACTGGCAACCTCTCTCCTTGAGAAGTTGACACTGTAGCCAGCTGTCTCCCTCTGGAAACACTGTAGCTAGAACTCCCTTCTATAACCCAGTACCACCAGACAGCTGGCAAGAAGCACTCTCCATTCTGTCCCTTACTGTTTACTCAAGGAATGCATTATGACCCTGAGAAACAGCTTCTGTAACACTTTTTATTCCCCGAAGTCTGTTGTTTTATATGTACAAAAAATGTACAAACAGTGGTGGCGCATGCCTTAATTCAATCCCAGCACTAGGGAGGCAGGCAGGTCTCTGTTGAGTTCGAGGCCAGCCTGGTTTACAGAGCGAGTTCCAGGACAGGCTCTAAAACTACAGAAAAACCCTGTCTCGAAAAACACAACAAACAAACAAAAAAAACTATGTTCAGAGAAGCTGGAGAGAATGAGAGCCAGAAATGAAGAGTGCAAGGCCCATAAACGGTTCAAGTCTTTTCCATCAGATAGGCAGAAACTTATTCCTAAGCCCTCGTGTAAAAAGGTCCCCTAAACCCCCGGTGCTTTGAAGGCATTCTTTTGGTACCCTGGGTACCTGGCAGCTGGTGTCTCAGGCTGCAGAAGCTCAGGGCATTCTGGGTAAACAGATGACAGTCCTTAAAGAGCCTCACCAATGACAGGGACACTGTACCACACCACACCACACACCAGGAATAGGGAACACGGCCCCCCAAGTCATATCACATAGGAGCATTGTGAAACTATTTGTTTTGAGATAAAACTTCCATCCTGGAGAGAAACTCTTTAAGACACAAGATGTTTTAGGAGGAGGCAGAACAGTGGGTCCTCCAGGGAGGCTTGCTGAGCTCAGGAAGTAAACAGTCAGCAGCCTAAGGAAGTCCCTGAAACTGACCAGATCACCCTCCCTTCCCAAGCGTGTGTAAGAAGTAGGGGAAGCTGAGACCCAGGGCAAGGCAAACTGCCTGAAGGAGACAGAAGACACTCTTTTGCCACAACGATAGGATAAAGCTGGGAGGGGGCCCTGTGAGGGGGACCATGGTGGATTCCATGGCAGGCGAGGGTGGCTGAATCCTTACACACCAAGCGGACAGCCCAACAGAGCCTCCTGGTGAGCACGCTCTCTGACCTTCAAATTACCCCAGGGCTGCACAGTGTGCGTTGTGTTACCAGCCTTGGAGCTGTCACCCATGTGCGGCTGTCATGAGTCAGTCATTCCTGACTCTGTAGGTAACCTGCCTCATCCCCTGTGGCTTTAGGAACCCAGACTAGGGGCAGCAAGGGAAAAGGACAGACACTTCCAGGTGGAGAGGGCACTAGCCACACTCTCCCTCCACAACTCAGACCCCCACCTCAGTGTGTCTGTTATGTTCCTCACGGGGAGGGGCAGCTAGCCAGGCAGGCGGTGTTGGTAGGTGAGCAGGCTCAGGCTGTCAGTACGCAGGAGGACTAAGCTGGTCCTGTGCTCATCAGCCCTCACCTCACCTGGAAAGGACCCCCAGGGAGGCTTTGCTGTCCCTTTGGGCCTCACCAGAGCAGGTCTGTCATTCCCATGGCCTGAGGCACTGGAATCCTTGGCATGGTCATGGCCGTACCCTTTTTCACTCATTCAGGGTTTCTCCACACCCTACAGTACCCCCCCTCCCCGTTCTGTTAAAAGTGACTCCAATAAAACTCATTGGTTCACCAAAATGGATGGGGGCATCTGTACTTGATCTGCTCACAATTCTGCATCGGGATGGAGTAGATGTCTATACACCAGGCACAGTGACACACAGCTGCCAACAGGAACAAGGCTCCACACCACAGCACACACCAGCAAAGCCCCAACACCCACGTCCAGTGCTGGGTGAGGGTGCTGGTGAGCCTTTAGTCTCAGTGCTGGGTGACAGCAGACACTGGAGGGTCACAGGGCTCGCTGGCAACCAGCCCCCATCCATGTCAACAAGGACTACAGTCTCATGGGAACAAGGCAGAGGATACCTGATGTCTTCTTCTTGCTTCTGTACACACACACACACACACACACACACACACACACACACACACACACACACACACGGACAAACATACATACACACATACACACACACAGACACACAAGCACAGAATTAATAAAAATCTTGTATTTTAATACCATTGATCATCACAATAAATAACTCACAGTAAATGACTTCGGGAAGACAATTGACAAAGCCACCTTGATGCAGTGATTTGGTCACATAAGGGGCCACCATGTGTCACACTGACAGATACACACCTGTCCTCTGGCCTGGGCAGGGGACCTCAGATGAAGAGGGCAGTGAATGGGATAGATGAGTTCTTGGATTTTTTTTTTTTTAAACAATCATAAATGCTTTTTTGTTTTGCTTTGAACACACGATTTTAAACAGACTTCACTGGGCATCGCACACTTCTTCAGCTCAGCTTGGACCCCCGCACCATCTTCAGAGCCTGGCTCCAAAGAGGAATTCAGGATCTGGAAAGCACCAGTTTGCCCCCACAGCCCAGCCAGGCCAGAAGCCATGATTGTCCTGTCTCACCCGGTCCCTCTCTCTGGAAGATGAGTCTTCATCCCCACCCCAACCCCTCAAATCCTCACAGCTTGGAGGCAGCAGGAATGTCACACCTGCGGATCCCACGCGGCTTCCTGCTCTTTTCCAGAACCGCCTGTGCGGCCCCTTCTCAGTCCCTCAGTCCGCCAGGTTGGAGAGTTTGTCAGTCTGGTGAAATCAACATCAAATCACAGTGACAGCACCTCCCAGAGGCCGGCCCTACCCCAGCTGCCCTTCAGGGGCCTGGCTAAGACTTGAGACAGAGTCTTCATGGATGGTGTGGGGCTGAGGCCCTGGTTCCTGCTGCAGGCGTTTCTCTGCAAAAACACACAGGATTTTTATCAAGTACTGGAAATGCTCCATTAGGCTGGGTCCTGCCATGGAATGGGAGTCAAGGAATGACAGTCACCCAGGGTATGGCGTCTAGGAAGACAGTTTGGGCCTGCCGGGGCCAGGGCCTACCCCTAATTCAGGGCTTTCCTGACCCACCCTGTTCCATACTCATCACACAGTTTGCTGAAGAATATTCCTGCACTCACCGGCCTCCTCCAGAGTGGTGAAGTACTGGAATCCCTTCAGGTCAGCCGCTAACAGTGTTCGAAGCACAGGCACCTGGGGACAGGCACGCTTTAACACACGACAGGGTATGCCTGGTCTGCATCACGGGATAGGTTGCCTATCGGATGTCCTAAAAAGGTTCTACTGGTTTCACATGGATGGAGGAGGGAGGAAGGTGGGCCTAGGGGTCTTCTTGTCTGGGAACCTTCCAAATGAACAGTCTCCATAAAAGATTAATGATCTAAAATAGCCACCCTCAACCCTGGCTCAGCATGGCGATAAGACACCACCCAACTAAAACGTCAATGTAGCAATGACAACATTCGGCCCTGAGACTACACAGAGCACATCCACAGATAGAGCCCCCCCCCCCCCCCCGCTCCCACAGGTCCCTCTTCCCTCCTGCGCAGCGGGAGCCCCCGGCAGCCTCCACTCTCTTGAGGGTCCCTGCCCTCCCCTGCCCTCCCCTGCCCGCTTCTACAGAGGTTGGTCTCCTTTCTTTCATTTCACATTGACTCATTAGTCCCGATCGAACAAGCCTGAGGATGAGGGCTCTGCACAGGCGCACGCACAATGGGCTTGGACATAGATGGCCCGGGACCAGAGCCCAGGCCTGAAGTTCCCAGCACAGGTGTGGGTCTGCACTGAGGGCAGGAGAACCAAGTCAGATGGGATCTTATAATGATGTCATGGCTCAGGGGTCACTAGGGACTTTACAATATTTTAATCTTTGTTTTTGACTCTTTGTTTTTGGCCAGGGTCTTACTCTGTAGCCATGGCTAGCCTTACACTTGAAGTGTGGCCCAGGCTGGCCTTGAACTTGTGTCAACACTCCTGCCTCAGCCTCCTGGGTGCAGGGACTATAGATACATGCAATAGTGTCGTTGCACAGGTGTCACTTTAGCCCAGGGCCACGGGGAGGGCTGTGGACCCCCCCCCCTTGCCATGAGGTGACCTAGATCACCTACCTGCAGGCCAACAAAGGCCAGGGTGACACCCCGCTTCTGGAAGTCCTCCAGGAGCTCTCCGAGTCCCACAACCACGGTGTAGTCTATGCTGCTGACATGCGTGCACTCCAGGACCGCACAGCGTGGTAGGGATGCTGGGGAGACAGGCCAAGAGTCCGCCACAGCACTGGCCAAACATGTGGCTGTACAGTCGTGGCAGGGCTGAAGCGAGGCCATCAAGAGAGCATCCCCTAGGGCTGTTACCTAGCCAAGGGGCCGGGATGGAGGCAATGGCTGGCTGAAGTTACTTCCCTCTAAGGTTCCCCTGAATGTCAACTCCCCGGGCAGAGGCACAGGAGCACGCAGGGCCCTTAATAGGGGGAGCCGTGGGGCTGCTGCCCGGGGGCTGTGGGATCTGTTCAGGCTCCTGAGATGGGAAGGCAGGTGAATGTCCCCCACCCGAGGCTGCCTGAGGGTGCTGAGGCTGTGTGTGTAGACCGATGCAGGAGTGTGTGCTCATTTCTGCTCATCTTGGCTGGCCCACATACCGTCCAGTGCCCGGTACATTATTGCCTCTCGTAGGACATCGATTGCAGGGAAGTGCAGGCCACTGGCCGGCTGCAGGACAAGAATGTGTCCTTCTGACACCTGGGTGGAGGAGGGCAGGAGTGAACCCCAGAGGCAGGAGGTCAGGGTACCCTCCTAGGCTTTGCTATTTGCTCCTGGACAGGCAGGAAGCCCGGACCCAAGCCTAGCACACGGGGAGCTGGCAGGGGAGCTGGCAGGGGAGCCCCCAATACCTCACACTCAGGAGCACCTCAGATAGAAGCTATCTCAGCAACCATAGCAACCAGGGGATCCCCACACACACTTTCCCTACTCTGGGCCTACCTGGGTCTTGGGCCTAGCCACAGAGTGCAGGAGAATGAGCAAAGACACCAGAGTCCCAGCCAGGATGCCGTACTGAACCTCCCAGAAGCACAGCAGGAATGTCACAGACAGTGGCAGCAGATCCAGCCCTACAAGAAATGTTGATTCAGGGGCACGCCCTCCCAAGCACACTCTCTGAGCCCCACGGCCCAGAGGCCAGCCACTTAGCATCTACGGGGCTAATGGTGGTGGTGAGAGCCCTAAGGAACCCAGAGGAAGATGTGACAGCAGGAATAGAAGCTGTGGGCTGCAGCTAGCCCACAGACCAAAGGCAGAGGTAGAGAACTGGGTCCCTATTTACCAGGGTGGGGGCCCACCTGGCCTGGTCCCAACCCTGTGAGCAGGTAGGCATGGAGGGTTGGGGATGGGGCCTGTCAGAGAACCCCCCAAATAAAGGGACAGAAAGAAGGGTGTGTGTGTGTTAAAGTCTGTGTGTCTCTGTGTGTATGCATGTGTATGTGTGTGTCTGTCTGTGTGTGTCTGTCTCTGTGTATGTATCTGTGTGTATGCATTTCTGTGTGTGTATTTGTGTGTGTCTATTTCTGTCTCTGTGTGTGTGTGAGTGCATGCCTGTGTGGATGTATGTGTCTGTGTGGGTGTATGGGCTTGTGCATGTCTGTGTATGTGTCTGTTTCTGTGTGTGCATGTGCATGTGTGTCTGTTTCTGTCTCTGTGTATGTGTCTGTGTGTATGTGTGTGTCTGTCTCTGTGGATGTGACTGTGTGTATGTGTGTGTCTGTCTCTATGGATGTGACTGTGTGTATGTGTGTGTCTATCTCTGTATGTGCCTGTGTATCTGTCTCTGTGCTGTTTATTTCGCTGGATGTGACTGTGTGTATGTGTGTGTCTGTCTCTGTGGATGAGTCTGTGTGTCTTGTGACTTCTTGGACACCCAGAGGGTTCTTTGGCTGAAGTGGTGTCCTGGGTACAAAGTCATGGAATCAGCCTGGGATTCCACCTCTGAACCAGCAACCCAGACATTCCCAGCCTCCAGAGCCCCAGGTCCCTGTGGAAGCATCTATTCTATCTACACACATACGATACACCCCAAGGCTGTCCTGAAGATGACATGTGGAGACACACAGGAGGACCAGGCACAGAACATGCCACATCTGGTTACTGTGATCCAAGACCAACGCCCACCTGGTCCCCGCGGCCGCCCGAGTGCCGGCCCTGTCTCCTGGCTTTTGTGTGGCCTTTCCTGAATTTACCACAATGCCCCAGCTCTAGTCCACAGTAGGGCTGCAGGCTGGGCGGGGGACTAGAAGGTGCCCTTGGCAGTCAGACCCCGTGACAGAGGCTGCCGGCCTTGAATGCATGTATGCGTACTTACTCTTAACACGCCAGAGCGTCCTGAGGATCTTGGCATCAAACAGCGGCGCCACAGCCATGATGATGACGGCAGCCAGTGCAGACTTGGGGATGTAGGAGAAGAGCAAGGTCAAGTAGTCCAGAGACAGCAGCACCAGCACACCTGTGTGTGGCAACCAGCACACCTGTGTGTGGCAGAGACAGCAGCACCGGCACACCTGTGGGGGGGTCATCTGTGGGCCTGGTTCCCATCAGCACCCACAAAACCACGCAGCCTAAGCTGAGGTACGGAGGGGTCTGTGTCCAGTGCGCCCACACAGATCTGGCAGGAATGCCCTGCGTAGTTAGAGACCTGCGGGCTCCTTCCCTTCTGCACAATTCCCACTGCATGGACCCCAGGTAAAGAAGGGGGGCTCACCAGTCACCAGGCCCCCCGCTGGGGTACACACTCCAGTCTGGGCATTCACAGCTGTCCTGGAAGGCAACAGGAAGACACCTGTCAATCCCCAGGGCGGGGCCTAATACTGGGGTGACCTCCGGGTGAGACTGAGTTGGAAGTGAGGACAGGTGGACTGGCCACCACGTGGCTGGCCCTCAGCAAGTGAAGATGTTAGCTCAGCTGGAGGGAGCCCGGCCTCAGTCGCCCTGGTTGAGTTTTTTTTTAAACTCCTTTGACAGTTTTACACAAGTTTATCTTGCCACCGTCCCCTCCCCCACTCCTCTCTCTCACGTCCCCTCCACTTCCTCTTCCCAACATGGCCCTCCTTATTCATGTCTTGTGTTTTGATGACCCCTGAGTTTGATTAGGGTTCCTTGCATGAGCGTGGGCGTGAACAGGACCACAGGCAACTCCCCACTGGCCACACCGCTGAAGGAAATGACCCCTGTCCCCTGGCAGCCGTTAGCTGCCTAGGCTCTTCAGCCAGGGGTGGTGGCCGTCTTGCTTTCCCTAACACATACTGTTTATTATTAAGTATGAAAACACCAGTGAAGAACCCCAATTTCTTTAAGATCTCCCCCCTTCTGCCCCAGAATCCTAAGTTCCTATTGAGGAAATCACAGATCTTCTCTCAGCCGTGGGGCTCCCCCCCACCCCCGCCCCCCGTCCCATCTTCCAGACTCCAGGGAAGGTTGCCTCCAAACTTGACTCACCAGAGATTGAGACCCTCTCCCTCTCCCTCTCCCTCTCCTCCTCCCTCTCCCTCTCCCTCTCTCTCTCTCTCTCTCTGACAAAGTCCCTGCACACAATCCTGGCTGTGCTGGAACTCACTATGTAGACCAGACTGGCCTTGACCTCACTTACAGAGATCTACCTGCCTGTGTCTCCCTAGTGCCAGGACTAAAGGTGTGTGCCACTATGCCAGACTCCCCGATTTCTTCTGGGATTAACTCAGGTACTAGCATACCTGGAGGACTTGGGTGGGACGGGGTCTTCCACCACTAAATGCAGGCCAGGGATGCTAGGAGCTGTCCTGAAGGGCAGGTGTAACCTTCCTTGCTATGATGGCCACAGCTGTCTAAGGTCTTTAGGCTGCCTGGCAAACTAATGGGGGGGGAGGGACAGTCAAATGTGGCTGAGGGTATGGCAGGGGGGAAGGGGGTCTTTGGTCCCAGCGGACCCTAAATGCACAGAGAAGAAAGAACATGGCCACTCACCGCCCAAAGCTGCCCGTGACAGGGTAAGATGAGACGAGGGAGCCCAGCACATTGGTGAGGCCTGGGGAGAGAACAAGAATGTACCAAGAGGGACAGGGACATCAGACAGGAGGAAAAAAAGGCGGGGGTGGGGGTGGGGGGCAATGCAGGACCACACAGGGCAAAGATGGAGGGAAGGACTTTTTTCTTAGTTTTCAAGGCAGGGTTTCTCTGTCCTGGAACTCACTCTGCAAGCCGAGGTTGGGCTCAAACTCACAAAGATCCACCTGCCTCTCTGCCTCCGCCTCCTGAAGGCAGGGATCAAAGGCACGAACCATCAAAAAGAACTGGGTTTTGCTTTTTCAAAAGCTTTATTTCTATGTGCACTGATGCTTTTTTGTTTTTGTATTTTTGCCTGCATGTATGTCTCTGCCAAGGTGCTGTGAGCTGCCATGTGGGTGCTGGGAATTGAACCCAGGTCCTCCAGAAGAGCAGCTGGTGCTCTTAACCACTGAGCCATCTCTCCAGCCCCTGGTGTTTGCTTTTTGAGACAAGGTCTCATGTAGCCCAGGCTGGCTATGAACTTGATATGCAGCTGAGGATGATCCTGAACCTGTCTGCCTTCTGTCTCTACTTCCTGAGTGCTGAGATCCCACCTGGGCTGGGTCTAAAGTAGATCTGGCTCAGGCTTTGCCATGGGAGGCCAGGACACCTTAGAGACAGTATCAGTAACCATGGGGACAACATCCACCTGAGCACCCGAGACCTGGCTGCTGTGAATGCCAAGTCAAGCTGAGGGACCAAAGGTCACAGCCGGCCGGCAAGGTGCCTTCCGAGGTGACACTCCAGGCCATATGAAATCCAGGACCATAGCCTTGCTGGACCCAGGAACTGAGATCTCTGCCCACACTTACCACACTCTGCCTACCCAACACCCATCCCACCCGGGAACCTTTAGAGTGATATAGACCAGCTACTGCGGGCTCAAGGCCCGCTCCTGGAACTTCCCTGCAGATAAACGTAAGAAAGCCAGTCGCCATCTCCAATGTCAGGTGTAACGTGTCAGACATGGAGCGTGGACAGCTGACAAGTGGCCACACCCACTGAAGAGAAGTGAATCCCTGCCCCCAGCTGTCATGCGCTGCCAACAACCCCTCAGACAAGGGGTGGGCGACCTTAGATACCAACCAGAAACCCCGACTCATTTAAGATCTCCCCTCCTCTGTTCCCACACCCACAGTTAAGCTGGGCAGACCCAGGGCCATCAGGAGGCTTGATGGACCCACAGAAGAACAGCCCCAGAGATTAGGGCTTGCTTAAGGACCAGCCTTTCTGGGGTCACAGAGCCAGGCACAGGCCCTGCAGGGTAAGGGGCGAGGGCAGCAGAAGGCTGGGTAGAGTCTGCGCGTTGTGGTGGGAGATTTGCTCATACTGATTGCCAATAAAGTTAAATATTGGCAAAGAGCTTGCAGTAATTTTTTTTTTTGGGAGAGTTTAGCAACAAATATCTCAAAAACAAGAGACCGGTTTATAAAAGGAAGTGGTAGTATCTTCCCTCACATTGTGCGAGGAGCAGCAACTTCTGGAGACCCACAGTCTACACTGGAGACCCCAGTCTATACTGGAGACCACAGTCTACACTGGAGACCCCACAGTCTACACTGGAGACCCCACAGTCTACACCGGAGACCCCACAGTCTACACTGGAGACCCACAGTCTACACTGGAGACCCCACAGTCTACACTGGAGACCACAGTCTACACTGGAGACCCCACAGTCTACACTAGAGACCACAGTCTACACCGGAGACCCCACAGTCTACACCGGAGACCCCACAGTCTACACCGGAGACCCACAGTCTACACTGGAGACCCACAGTCTACACCGGAGACCCCACAGTCTACACCGGAGACCCCACAGTCTACACCGGAGACCACAGTCTACACCGGAGACCCCACAGTCTACACTGGAGACCACAGTCTACACTGGAGACCACAGTCTACACTGGAGACCCCACAGTCTACACTGGAGACCCCACAGTCTACACTGGAGACCACAGTCTACACTGGAGACCCCACAGTCTACACTGGAGACCCCACAGTCTACACTGGAGACCACAGTCTACACTGGAGACCCCACAGTCTACACTGGAGACCCCACAGTCTACACTGGAGACCAGAGTCTACACTGGAGACCCCCAGTCTACACTGGAGACCCCACAGTCTACACTGGAGACCACAGTCTACACTGGAGACCCCAGTCTACACTGGAGACAACACAGTCTACACTGGAGACCCCACAGTCTACACTGGAGACCACAGTCTACACTGGAGACCACAGTCTACACTGGAGACCCCACAGTCTACACTGGAGACCCCACAGTCTACACTGGAGACCACAGTCTACACTGGAGACCCCACAGTCTACACTGGAGACCCCACAGTCTACACTGGAGACCAGTCTACACTGGAGACCCCACAGTCTACACTGGAGACACCACAGTCTACACTGGAGACCACACAGTCTACACTGGAGACCACAGTCTACACTGGAGACCCCACAGTCTACACTGGAGACCACAGTCTACACTGGAGACCACAGTCTACACCGGAGACCCCACAGTCTACACCGGAGACCCCACAGTCTACACCGGTGCAAATAAATCCAGAAGGCAGGTTATAAGGCAGGGAAAAAATGGCTCAAAGCCATTAAGATGCCATTCAAAAGTTAGGATTCTCCTCTATTTTTATGAAATTATTAGGTTTCCCAGAACCTCTACACTGTGTGAAGATGTGATTGGTTTATTCAGAGCTGAACGGCCAATAGGCTGCACTTCCAGGCAGAGGGAAGAACTCAGGATGAATCTCGCCAGCAGGACACTACACAGCGATACACAGGAGCAGTAACCACGCCACACAGCAGGACGTGAACTAATATAATACAAACAGGTTAATTTAAGTTATAAGAGCTAGCTGGGAAACAGCCTAAGCTAAGGCCGAGCTCTCACAGTTAATAAAAAGTCTCTGTGGCGTTGTGAGCTGGTGGCCCAAAGGGTAAGTCGGACTGTAGGACAGTGACCACAGGCTGCACAGGGTCACACTGACTCCAGGTGGCGTTGGGTTGGGGACAAGTCTGTGTCAGAGTCATTAGAGATGACTCCTCGTGCTTGGATATCCTGCAGGGTTCACACAGGCCTGCTGCTACGTATATGCAGAAGACTACAGTCTATTACACAACCAGGGAGCAGACATCCACTTTCACCAGCCTCATCCTGACCACCCTTCAGCCATGCTTATTTATATCTGGGGGCTCCATGGCCATCAGGACAGTCCTCTGCTGTTTACGACTTGCTATTTGTCTGTCTGTCTGTCTGTCTGTCTGTCTGTCTGTCTGTCTATTACTTGTTGGTAGTGGGGGTCAAAGGGCTACATCTACCTATCTATCTATCTATCTATCTATCTATCTATCTATCTATCTATCTATCATCTATTTCTTGGTAGTGGGGGTTGAAGGGCCACACTTACCCCTCGCAATGCCAGAGATCTAACCCAAAGCTTCACAACACATGGTAGTGCAGTGCTCCACCTCAATGGGCCCCATTCATTCATTCATCCATTCATTCAGTGAGGAATGGTCTCAAGTCAAACCCTGTGATTGGTTTGTTGGGTGTTGCAGACCCTCCTAGAGAAAGAGCCGGCTGGGGTAGTTTATAGGCTCACATGGGCATTCACAAGGATGAGAGGAGCAGGCAGGAAATCTCAGGTCTCACAGCATATCATAAACAGTTCTGTTATCAGATTCAGGATTCCCAGTGTGGGGCTGAAGCACGCGCTCAGTGGCTAAGAGCACTTGCTGCTCTGCAGAAATCCTGCACGGTGCTCACAGCTGTTTATAACACCACAGCCAGGGACTGGTGACCCTCCTACACACACACACACATGCACACACACACACATGCACTAACCCACGCAAACACGCACACACACACACACACACACACACACACACACATGCACTAACCCATGCAAATATGTACACACACACACACACACACACACATGCACTAACCCACGCAAACTCGTACACACACACACGCACTAACCTACGCAAACACGCACACACACACACACACACACACACACCCATGCACTAACCCATGCAAACATGTACACACACACACACACACACACACACACACCCCATGCACTAACCCATGCAAACATGTACACACACACACACACACACACACACACACACACACACACACACACACACACTCCCAACACATAGAAATAAATCTTCAAACAAAAAGACTTTTCGTCTTGTTTCTTAACATATCAGGACATATGCCAGTGTGTAGGGACAAAGAAAGTGCAACTAAGCCTGACACAGACCCCAGTTGCCCACCTGAGTCCTCACTGACCCACATGTCCTTGCCTGGAGGGAGGTCACACTGGGGAAAGGAGGAGGGACGGTCCTGGGTTCCATCACACGTGATCTTGCGGGAAAGGCACTCAGAGACTCACCTGTGAGAACGCCTGACTGCACCCTCTAGCTCCCTCCCTGGCACAGGACAAGGCTCTAGCTTTCAGGTGGGCGCAGCAGGGGCTCGGCCAGCAGAGAAACAGACCAAGGGGAGGGTTTGCATGGACGGAACCGACTGGGACCCTGAGGACAGGTCAAGCTGAGACTTCAAAGGCCTCCCCCGCCCGCCAACATCACACCTGATGCAGTGGGACAGACTCAGGGGCCCTGGGACCAGAAGGGCTCTTACCAATGGCCAGCAGCTCCTGGTTGGCATCGACGCGGTAGTTATTCTGAGAAGCTAAAGAGAAAGGACGATAAGATCGGTGTCACTGATGTACAAGGACCAAGTGTCAAGGTGCATAGGGCAAGTTTACACACAAAACACACACACACACACTGCACATGGTTGATATAAACCAAGACATGCTAAAAAATCCAAACGGTTCAGTGGTTAACAGCTCTGGCTGCTCTCACACAAGACTGGGGTTCAGCTCTCAGTACCACACGGCGGCTCACAACGGTCTGGAACCTAGTTCAAGGGCCCCAGCGCCCTCTCTGGCCTCCACAGGTACAGCACATATACATATGGGCACTCATACACAAATTAAAATTTGGAGGGTGCAGTTGAGACAGGATATTACTGTGTCACCCTAGCTGGCTAGTAACTCCCTATAAACACCAGGCTAGCCTCGAACTCATAAAGGTCCACCAGGCTCTGCCTCCTGAGTGCTGGGACTAAAGGTGTGTGCCACCAACGCTGGCCCAGCAAATACATCTTTTTTTTTTGAGACAGGGTTTCTCTGTGGCTTTGTAGACCAGGCTGGACTCAAACTCACAGAGATCTGCCTGCCTCTGCCTCCCGAGTGCTGGGACTAAAGGCGTGTGCCACGAACACCCGGCCCAGCAAATAAATCTTAAAGAGGATCTGATTGGGTATGGGATGAAGTGCTGGAACGATGGAGAAGGAATTTGTTCCAGGTGCAACCAAGATCAGGCAGGAAGCCTGGAGGGTGAAGTTTTGAAAGCATGTGTTATTTTTGCTGGTGATGATGATGTGATGGTGTCTGTTGCTTGGAGACAGACCCTGGACCTGACATGTTAGGCAGCACTGAGCTCCACCCCAAGCCTGGGTTTCAGTCTCCAGATTCCCTGTCCCCACAGCGCATAGGACCTGCCATGGTTACGGATCAGATTGGAACACAGACACCGGCGATGCATAGATGAAAAAATGGAGTCAGGAGGGGCGGGGCGAGCAAAGGATTTACGATCTGCACCTGAGGAAGGCAAGGCCCTGGATACAAACTGAGGGGGGGGGAGAAGACGAAGGGTCAGAGTTTTAGGAATTTATGAGCCAAGTACTGAAGTTCAGCCTTTCCTACTGATTAAATTAAAACTTCTCAGGGGGATGTGACCGCTCACTGTGATCCCAGCACTCAGGAGACAGCCAGGCAGATCTCCGTGAGTTCAAAGTCAGCCTGGTCTAGCAGTGACTTCCAGGCCAGTCAAGGCTACACAGTGACTCACAACCATCTGCAATGAGATCTGATGCCCTCTTCTGGTCTGCAGTCAGAATACTGTATCAATAAAGAAATAAATCTTTAAGAAATTTCTAATTTTAAAAATTAGAATAGGCAAACACACCAGGAAGCAGAAACCTGTGTGTGCCTGTGTGTATGTGTGTGTGTGTGTCTGTGTGCCTGTGTGTGTGTGTGTCAGTGTGCATGTGTGTGTGTCTGTGTGCCTGTGTGTGTGTGTGTGTGTCTGTGTGTGTCAGTGTGCATGTGTGTGTCTGTGTGCCTGTGTGTATGTGTGTGTGTGTCTGTGTGTGTGTCAGTGTGCATGTGTGTGTGTCTGTGTGTGTCAGTGTGCATGTGTGTGTGTCTGTGTGTGTCAGTGTGCATGTGTGTGTGTGTGTCTGTGTGCCTGTGTGTGTCTGTGTGCCTGTGTGTGTCTGTGTGCATGTGTGTGTGCATGTGTGTCTGTGTGCCTGTGTGTCTGTGTGCATGTGTGTGTGTGTGTGTGTGTGTGTGTGTGTGTTGTGTTGTGTGTCTGTGTGTGTGTGTGTGTGTGTGTGTGTGTGTGTGTGTGTGTGAGGGAAGTTATGGGCAGTGGGCATCTCACCAAAGGATTTGGCCACGGCGATGCTCTCCAGGAGGCCCACCAGAGGTACCACAGCCAGTCCAGTCCCCATGTTCTAGAGGAGAGAGGGACAGTGACAATGAGCAATCTCCCTGTGCTCAGGGGCCTGCCACTGCAGGATGTTCCTTCTTGGTGGGTAGCGGAGGCAAGCATGGCCCAAGCTGCATCAGTGGGGATTTACACTGGAGAGGAAATACCGCCTCACGGTGAGAAGAGAGGCACTAACAACAACCCGGCAAACGCATCCTATCTCGGTGCCCAAAAGAGGAAGGGATTGGAGCAGAAAGACCTGCGCTATTTCTCCTCCACTTTCCTGAGACAGGCCATCTTGAGGACCTCGGGCGCGGTCACGCTGCTGGTTTTGCCTCTGCTTACCTGCACCATCTCAGGGAATGAGATGGTCTTATTGTCTGTGGTCACTGAGAAGGGTGGGGCCCGCACAGGAGGGAGCCCCTCAGCTATCTTTCCAGTCAGAATGAACGGATGGTGTCCTGTCACTTCGAAGGAGTAGGCAGTCAGGGCCGCAAAGGAGACCACCAACGCATTGCGAGCTGGGGCAGAAGTGGGGGAGACCGGTGAGCCGCAGTCAGTCTTCTTCGCTTTTGAAGACTTATTTATTATTTTATATGTGTGAGTGCTTTTGTCTGCGTGCATGTGTGCGCACCATGTGCGTGCCCGGTGCCCGAGGAGGTCAGAAGAGGTCAGGAGATCGATCCCCCAGAACTGCAGAAATAGTTCTGAACTGCCACATAGATGCTGGGACTTGAACACAGCCAGCCAGTGCTCATCACCACTGAGCCATCACTCCAGCCCCAAGGCACAGTCTCAACGAGAAAAGGAAGGTAACCGAGGCACACACATCTCAGTCGGGGCACTACCCTTCCACAACCCCCACTGCAGCCAGGAAGCCTCAGCATGAATAAATATGACCATGAGCAGACGGCCTTGTGACGGTGACAGGGTGGCGGTGACAGGGAGAACACATGCTCGCTTGCCTGAAATCACAGCGAATCAGGAGGCCGGGTGGAGGGCTGTGAGTTCGAGGCTACACAGCAAATACCAACCAGCCTGTGCTGTATAAGGTGCCTCGTTACACAGTGAGAGCCTGCCTACAAATAAATAAATGAGTAAATAAGTGAACAATGAGGGGCTATTTTAAAAGCAGCAGAGAAAAGGTTCATGTGCTCTCCCTTTGGAGCAATGCAGAACAAAGGCCAGGACGGTAGACAGAACCTTTAAAGCACCACACACACACACACACACACACACACACACACACACACACACACACACACACACACACACACCCCTTCAAAGACAAGACTGTCTTTGAAACACAAAGGCAAAACAGAAACCTTTCTGGGCAATAAAAAGCTGAAGGGATTGACCAGCAAGCCGTCAGTGCAGGACGCTGTCAACAAAGCTCTGTGCAGAGGAAAAAACACCACATAGAAACCAAGAAGGAAGAGGACCAGAAACGGTGACCACGTATGGATGAGCGGCTTTCACTTAATGTGGGTCTCCTTAAATGTAGGTGCAGTCTAAAGTAGAAATGGGATTAACAGCCGCCATCAGATTTACATGGGCTTACAACACTCGTCAGGGAAAACGCATGGTCACAGGGACATCGAGGCTGGCAGGGGAAAGCCCCACGTCAAGTTACCATGTCACTCATGAAGTTGTAAGAAAAAGAGGCAAATTACAAATCCTACAGAACCGTGAAACATCACCTTGGAGACACACTAGACATGCGAGCGCCATTAATTCCCACCAGAACAAGGCAGAGACCGCCACAGGGCTTTAATGTGACGGCCACAAAAATCTCACCTTATAGAGAGACACAGCAGAGCCCAGGGTTCGAGAAAAAAACCAAAAACCCAACCTTACGTATTCACGCACATAGTGTCAATATGTCACGCACAGCCCTTTACAACACGAGACAGCCTATAGACAGGAAAATCAACCGTCGCCTGAAGTTATACGCCTCTCTCAATAACTACCCAGTAGGAAAGGAACTCACAAGAAGATAGTGGTCCGGGCTGCAGAGATGGCTCAATGGGCAAAGGCACTGGCCACCAAGTCTGAGGACCAGAGGTTGCTCTCTGGGACCCACGTGGTCGAACCCACATGTACTGCCACACCCAACTGTTTTGCTCTTGATTTTTTTTTTTTTTCTTTTTTGAGACAGGGTTCCTCTGTGTAGCCTTGGCTGTCCTGGAACTCGCTCTGTAGACCAGGCTGGACTCAAAACTCAAGAGATTCACCTGCTTCTGTTTTCCAAGTTGGGATTAAAGCCACTACACCCAGCTGCCACTCTTTTCTTTATTTAATTCACTGTGATCAGAAGATCTACCTTATTGACTTAAAACTATTTACATTTAGGCAGGCGTTGGTAGCGCACGCCTTTAATCCCAGTACTCAGGAAGCAGAGGCAGTGGAACTCTGTGAGTTCGAGGCCAGCCTGGTCTACATACAGAGCGAGTTCCAGGACAACCAGGGCTGTTACACAGAGAAACCCTGTCTTGAAAAACAAAACAAACAACACTTTACTATGCCCACGGTGCAACCTCTGCGGAGCCAGCTCCTCTGCCAGCCAGCAGGTCCCCTCACCTGTGGTGACAGTCCACACCAGCCCACGGCTGAATTTCACGCCAAGGGGCGTCCCAGGACCGGGAGGAGGCATGTGTTCCCGCAGCAGCTTCAGCACAAGCAGCAGCACCATGCAGGACAGCCCCAGGACGGCGTCGCCCACCCTGCCGAGAGAGGCCCAGTCAGCGCCTGGCTAGGCAGCACCGCGCCTTGCAGGCTGCTATGGCCACTCTTTCCTTTTACTGAGATGGGGGTCTCTCTACACAGCTGGAACAGCCCTCAAACTTGTAATCCTCCTGCCTCAGCATTCTGAATGCCAGGACCACAGACAAGAGTAGAACTCTCTCCGTGGCGTGCGTGGTAGCTTCGGCTACAAGTCTCTCCCTGCCATCTCCTGAATAACCTACATCTCTATCCTATTTCAGAACTTCTCTGGCCTCTGAAGGACACATCCTCTGAGGGCTGGGAAGAGAGAGGCCCCTCATCACCATGGTAATGGATTATTGGCCCAGTTTTTAGTCACATGTCCTCCAGCCTGTGGCTGCTTAGTCTGTTCCTGAGAGGTCTGGAGGGCTTGGGATTGCACAGTCAGTGACCCTTGTTACAGCGCTGTCTGTGACGGGCTGTGACTGACCAAGCTCACTCCCTGCCTCCACCAGGGCACTCGGGAAGCACCCAGCCACTGGCTTCAGGCCCTATGGAGCAGCAGCAGCAGCCCTCAGACTGGGTGGTTCCCCAAATAACTACTGGCCTAAGGGGCAGGCCATTCATCCTGGTTTCCACTGGGCTGCTGGGAAAGGCATCCAACCCTGAAGGGAAGGCCGGCCCGCTGTGGGTGACCCAGCTCTCTCCAAGACTCCCTGGCCCTGCCCGCCGCCCATCTCTCTGTCTGTGTCAGCTCTGGGTGCTGTCTGGGTTCTCTGCCTCGCTGAGGGCTTTGGGGATGAGACACTAACAAAGGCGGCTGTCCATGCTGCTCGCTAAAATGCTGCCGACTCTGGACCGGCCGGGTGTCTGTGTGCATGTCTAACCTGGGACAGCTCTGCTCCCAAGGGCCCCTGTGAGGCAGAGCAAGTGTCACCTGGGTGGGTCTGGGATGGAGTGGGGAGGGGGTCAGGAAGGACAAAAGCCGACAGGTACCTGGTCTCTCCGATGTGCAGGAGGGTGTGGTACACTTGGAGGAAGAAGTGCCTGGGGATGTTCTGCAGTCCCAGCAGGTTCTGCTCAAACGTAGGAGCTATGAGGCCATCTGTTCACTCTTGCCCCACAGAAGCTCCTGACAGAAGTCCCCTGCTGGACCCCAACCCCCGGGGCCGGACCCCAACCCCCGGGGCCGGACCCCAACCCCCGGGGCCGGTCCCCAACCCCCGGGGCCGGACCCCAACCCCCAGGGCCATGCTGCCTCAGGAATCCCAGGAGACTAACAGCTGATCCATCCCTCAGGGCCACAAGGCCGGAGGAAAGTGGAGTTATCTTAGTAAAGACATCCCAAAGCAGGGACACCAGCTCTACAGCTCTGTGTGTGTGGCCAGGAGTCCAGGGCTCCTCTAAACACAGACCTACACTGGTCCAAAGCACAGCCTCCCCACACGGAAGGAAAAGTCACACCCCCCCCACGCGGAAGGAAAAGTCACACCCACCACGCAGAAGGAAAAGTCACATCGGCCACAAAACTACACATGGCCAGGCAGGGCCCCAAGGGAGCTGGGTGCCGACTGCCTTCAGGAAAGGGGGCCAAACTCCCTGGTTCTATACTTGAGGTCCAGTAAGGGCTGTGACAAGCCATGTCAGCCCTACGCCGGCTGCAAACACTCAGGTGTGGGAACTCTGGGTCTTGGTGGGCTCACGTCCCAGGAGTCAGAACACTGCAGGTCATGGTTCTTTGTTTGGTCGGCTGGGCTTTTTGTATTGTTATAGTTTGCTTGTTTGCTTGTTTTTCGGGACAGGGTTTCTCTGTGTAACAGCTCTGGCTGTCCTGAGGCTAGCTCTGTAGACCAGGGTGGCCTCAAACTGCCTGCCTCTGCCTCCCATCTGCTGGGACTAAAGGCCTGCGTCACCACCAGCCAGCAGTAGGTCGTGCTTTTAAAATCCGGAGGGCAGATTTGCAGAACAGAGAAGGGCCCCACTGCTGGCATCATTATCACAAAGAGACGGTTCCATTCTCATGAGGGAAGGGAAAAATCAAAACATACTTATGTACTAAAATCCAATTACATTGCTTTCCAAACAAAGGCGGCCTCACAGAAAAGACCCTGACCAGTGTGCACATACTTCCTCACCGCACTGGCCTACACCTTGCTAAACTGTTAGCTTGTTTTAAAGTAGACACAGTGACAAGCCTGTAGTCTAAGGTCTGGGGGGAGTTAGATGCATGGCAGCGTGAGCTAGTGCCTAGCTAGTCAGTGTGGGGTTAAAAAAGAGAGAGAAGAAAATAAAAAAAAATTAATGAAGAAAAACAAAGGTCAGCCTCCCCACACACTTACCCATTTACCCATATCCCCATCCTGGATTTCTCAGCCCTCACCAGAGAGGTGGGGCAGTCCCTGGCCTTGTGGAGTTGTGGGGGTGACACAGGGTCACGAGCCCGGGGTGCAACCCTGAGTATACCGTGAGGGGCCCAACTGCCAAGTGCAGGACAGAGTTCAGTTCTGTCACTTTATGCCAGCACCCAGTCCCATGCCCGCGGGCTGGCGGTGAACAGAGGAAACTCAGTTACCCTTGGGTAACTGAAGAACATGAATTTTAGTACTTTTGTAGATATCTTACATACGGTTTTTAAAAAAATAAAAAAGAGGGCTCCAAAGTTACACAGTGAAATTGTGTCTACAAACAAATAAACACACACATACACACACACAAGTCTGGTGCACTAAAAAAAAATGGTAAAGAAGCATGGAGAGCAGAGAGGTCCCAAGCAAAGCCATGCATTGTGGTCAGATCTGGGAGATGGCCGCTGGAGCCTGGCAGCTGCCTGGCAACCACAAGTCTCCTAATGTGTTTGCCAAGACAGGACAGAAGCACCCTGGGGAGCCCATCAGGCATGGGGCCCAGGTGTGACAAACCCCCGGGAGCACAGACCACCGCTGTGCAGCCGACCATCACTCTACACCTCCCCAGGAGAGCCCTGGGAGCCGTGCTGTTTCCCAGGGGAACAGACCGCCACACACCCGCCACACAGGCCACAGCCAGGAGACTGGCCTTGGCCTTACTCCCGGGCATGAGATCGGCAGCCCCAGGGCAGAGTTCAGATGGACACCAGGCCTACCTTGACCTGTCCAAAGCCAATGGTGATGGTGGCAGCTGAAGTGAAGCCTTTAATGACAGGGCAGGAGATGAAGTCCAGTAGGAACCCTGTGGCCAAGGGGAAAAGTGGGACACTTGATCCACTGAGTTTCCGGAGAAGGGTAGGTGAGGGCAGGGAGAGGTGGCCCAGAGGACTGGGGGTCAGACTACAGCTAAAGATCGCCAGTGGCATGTCGCTGCAGACGCATTTTCCCTAAAGATTTTTTTTTTTTAATTTATGTGTATGGCCAGGTGGTGGTGGCACGTGCCTCTAATCCCAGCACTGGGGAGGCAGAGGCAGGTGGATCTCTGGGATCAAGGCCAGCCTGGTCAGCAGAGTGACTTGCAGGACAGCCAGGGCTACACAGAGAAACCCTGTCTCGAAAATAACCCCCCCTCCATAAAAAAGAATAACGGGTTTTATGGCCTAAAAGCAACACAGAAGGTTTTAAATGAAAGTGTAAAAACAACAGTTCTGGAAGACATGGGCGGAACCTGTCTCATTAGATCACCAGGCTGTAAAACTACACCGATCCTAGCGTTCCGGGGGAAACCCTAAGCACCTCATTCCATTGAAGACAAGTGTTCTATTCTGGCCCCCGTGAAGAATACAGCAGAGGTGGAGGCTACCCCACCCCTGTATACAGCGATGCAAAGAAGGGCACCCCAGGAGGACTGGTACCCAGGAAAAGCAGCCATGAGTCCACTCCCCACAACAGAAGAAAAGCAGGGTCTTACCCAAATGCAGGAACCCCATGGCCAGCTGGATACACCCAGACAGGAAAGCAAGCAGCACGGCGTACGCGGGCTCGTGGAACGTGTAGAACGACACCAGGAGGGACATGATAGCCGTGGGGCCCAGGGTCACGTCCCTCGAGGTGCCCAGGAAGAGGTACAGGAAGCATCCCATGAAGGAAGAGTAGAGGCCGAAC